>JAUJYV010001299.1:0-19228 GCA_033995625.1 Ophyiulus pilosus
GTTCTGGACAATTTGGCCCTAATAAATGGCTGCCCAGATTAACCGGTGTCCAGATAAAGCGGAATCGACTGTATTGGGTTGTTTAGAATTAGTGATGTTTTTTTTTTGTTAAAATAGTACATTGGGGGAAATTGGGGTGACTGGTACTGGTTTCCTGAGGCGATGTTAGGCGATGATAGGGAGTGGCAAGGAGAAAGTGAAATAGTTCTGGGGGATTGGCCTGGGGCATGGGGATTGACTTAAGACTTGTTTCTATTATTTAAAGGTGAGTGCAGTGATAAATGAGATGAAACCAGTCCAAGGATCTTGATAACTGAGTAAATATTGTATGCAGCAAATCAAGTATATTGGGAGTATCTGTTTAAACAAAAGCATTGGATTACTTATTGTTACTTATAAGATGGACTTTAAAGATGAATCACTAAAGAGTTTGAGCCAGCCACCGTTAACAAAACGATACGATAACGAGAAACGGCACTGGCGGTCAGGAATGTCAAGGACTACCCTTTGTGAAGCATGGCATTCCAATGACATTCCAGGCCGTCAGCGCTGTTCTCGTTATCGTTTCGTTACCGTTGGCTAGCTCAAACTCTCTACTATCAAAATCGTACAAAAAGTACGCAATCAATGTTTAATTATTTAACTATTTTTTACAGAAAACAAGCAAGATGGATTGGACACCAGACGATTTACCCGCCATAATGCCCGGTCATTCATTCAGCAGACATTTAAGCAATTATTCTAACAGAATTGAACTTTCTAATGGTCAAGATTATGCTGCATGCTGTGAAATACATATTCGTAACTACCATGAGGACCTTGAATTACAAAATCCAGAATACTATATAGTGGAACCACAGACGTTAAACAAAGACATCGAATCAGACAAAGATAGTTTGGATGACATCTCACCAGCATCAATCATCAGTCCAGGCTATGTAGAAATGTGCAAATTTAGGGCCAAAACTGAAAACTGCGATGGGGACAGTAGCACCTGTGGTGTTTTGACGTACGATATAGACCACATTACACGAGATAAGATTACAAATGAAGTTATAAGCAGAGAAAATGATGGGTCAAAACTAATTCTTATGTGGTCAGTGCATTCTACGAGCATCAATCAGCAAGCCTTAGGAATTAGAGCTTGGGACCATGTGACTGCCAACAAGGAATTGTTTGATGAGATGTGTTATAGAAATGAGAAATGTTTCCGAAGACATCAATTTGGTTGTCGGGTCCAATATGATGCAATAGTGTGTGATTCTCCGGTTAAGGTGTGTGGAATGCTCTCAGGAGACCCACAGGCAGTATGGGGCATAGATATTAAATAATCTTTTTTATACAGTAAATAGGCCCTAAATACACTCAGTAATGCAAGCTTTTTTACTTAATTCATGCAATTTCATAGAATACATTCTACAGATAACAGAAAGTGACTCAACTAGCTAGGGTCCTTATCAATACACGAAAAACAACTGTGGACCCTAAACATTCATTAATTCATCATCGATTACATTATTTGTATTAATAGCTTTGAAACCATACATGTATTTATATTGAATTACACTGTTGTATTTATTGCAACAATTTACTTTTAGGAACCTAATGTTGCAACAAGTTTCAATTACAGTAATAGACTATTAAACCAAGTTTCATGTAGTCGTTTTCGGAAATGGTAATTTGGTAAGGGCTTAATTTACGTATAACATAATTCACCTTTCTGTCTGATTGTATTCCTCGGGCCTGAGGACCCAAACAAGAAGGGTAAGTGTGCCTTCGCGACTTGTAATGTGGTGCCGGAGGTCCAACCAGACAGTCTTGGTACCGGATCAACAGACGAGGACGGAAAAGGACCCAATAACCCAAAGGTCAAGGCGGATTGACACCGCTACGAAAAATAACTGTAGGAGAAATCTTTGGATACGATTTACTGTGGTCATCTTGCTTCCACTTGGTGTGGGGAATGAGGGTCCATTGTGACCTGACTCCATAGATTTTATGGCATGTGGGTCCTTAGAGAATACCATCCCACTCGATTTGAGATTTGCTCTCAGGAGGTCAAGGATGCGACAAGAGAAAAGGGTTTCCTACAACATCTGTTTTGTGTTTAGGGCAGAAACCAGACGTCTTCATTGGGCCTTAACAAAACAGGTCACTATAGTGGGCCCTACATTACTTCACTACTAACCATATGAATATTGTGTAAATATGATGAAAGTCTTGAGTGACCCAAATAAAAACAAATAATTACATTAAAAGAGTTACATAAAATTGAAATTTAATGCAAATGTTTACTAAAATTGTCAATCATTTTATATTAGAGATAATGAAGCTATTTCTAGTTTTTCTCGTCAACTTTCTGTATTTTATCTTAAAATTAGCTCTTAGAGATAAACTAATTATTATTATATCAGTATAAATATAATTTACACGCATGATGAAAAAAATGTAGACCCAATCTGGTATATAACATGATAGTTAAAATTTTTGAAACTTTACGATATTGACACAATCACACATTATCTAAAGCGGAAACAAAAATTCACTCTCCCAACTGAGTCCTCAAGTTCCTTGAAAATTCACTGTGAAAGTAAGTAATAAGATAAATACTACCAATACTTCGGAGAAATTTTATACATTTTGATAGTGCAACATTAGCATATATGCAGCAACGTTTTTTGACCCTTCCATGTCATAAATCTATCATCAGTGCCTACACTATATCAACAAATGAATATGAAAGGACGATGAACTGCTATACTACTTAACTTACTTAATAATGGTTAGCTCAGTCATGGTTATGAATTCTTATTTCAGTACTCTTATTACTGATTATTTCCTTGTCATCGAAATTTATAATCCAAAATAATTAATTCCTAGCAACAGAAACTCTCTTATAAATACAGTAGAGTGAATTTATTTTTAAATAATTGGAAAAGTCAAAACTAGTGTTTTACTATAATGCCTGTACGTTTCATGAAACTGAAACAGGGTTTTACAAATATGTTTGTGATATGTGGATGCCCACAAGATTTCTGCAACTAAGTATTATGAAACTTTTGGCCAAAAAAACGTGTTTCAATGAAACATTTTCTTTGGTGATCCATCAAGAGTCGGTAAAGATCAAAGGAAATCAATAAAACATTGTTTCATGGTTAAGGCGCTCCTACCAAGGCGTTAATACTCCCATAGCCCCCTATATAATAGCTTCCATGCAAACGACAAAAAAAGTGAACACAAAAAACGATATTCACCTCGTGGATAGCTGACAAGTCCTTTTTACGTTTTTAAGTAAAATAATATGTATATTTTGTGTTCACTATATTAAAAGCGTCATCTGCAACGAGGCATGGAGAGTATTAACGCCTTGGTAGGAGTGCCTTGACTAGCAAACATGTTCTTAGTTCGAAATGTTTTTTTGATGTGGACAGATTCATTTGGACAAACATCAATGCAGAAATATGTTTATGAAACATAGTTCAAAAACTTATTTTTCAGAAACTTTGTTTCAGTTTCATGAAACATCCCACTTGTACTAATCCAAGTGAAATTTAACAAAATTGCTAACCCTGCAAAATCACGGTCTAAAAGTTTAACTGTACATAAAAATGTGCAAATTAGGAATAAATTAACCTAATTAACAAAGGTGGATTCAAAACACATATAGTTTGTAAATCACTGATCTAAATGTAAACCCGATATTCAAGGGTTGAGTGAGCCAAAATCACGTCACGTGACCAAACCCCTATCGCTACATTTATAGACCTAAGCAAAGGGTAACGAACCAGACTTTCATGGGAACAAAACATCATGGAATCTGTCTTGATAACAAATTTCCTGTGTAAATAAATATGCTTGTATTTATATCCCTCATAGAAGGAAGAAAATAATATATCATTCCATATTAAATTGACATTAAAAGTAAACAAGTAGTTGGTTGATGGTATAAAATGTGAAGATTTTCCTTAATGATGATCATTTTTTTTATACATCATCAACAACAACAACCCTGCACTGGCTGCTGTAAGTTATTCAACATAATACTTATATGTACTTTTGCTTTTTTCAAAATTATTTGGGCATCATAATCATAAATGCTAATAGCATTTGAAAATTAAGGAGGTTGATAAAAACTTGATGGGGCATTTATAATGGATCTTATCGTAGACTTGCATTTAAGTCTCTGAAAACTATAGTTTAATGGAATTATTTGAAAATGAACATTTACAAACTTTGCCAAACTTTGCCAATCGTGCAAAACGTTACATACATTTGCATTAGACTCTCCAAACTCTTTTTGATTTTTAGCAAACCATTGTTTTGAGTACTTCTTATTGCGTTTTAACTTTAGTGAAAATCGTTAAAAATCTTGCTAAATTCTTAAATTGGTACTCAAATCATTTTTAATATATATTGCAACTTGTATTATCTGTAATAATATAGTAAAAAACATAATTCGCATTTACTGTAAAATTAAAAACTTAAACATTTTGCAATATATAATTTGAAAAATAAAAATAGCGCAATTCGGCAAATTAAAATCGATTAAGGGGAATTTTAAAACATCATTAAAAAAATCTAATTGGGGTAAAAAAGACCTAAAAATTGATAAACATAAATCATTTTTGCAGCTAGTGCATGATAATAAGTGTATATTTTTTTTAATTAAAAGGGATTTTTGAAAAAAATAATTTTAAATGATTTTCATTTTTATTTTCACCTCGCCGATGGGCAAGAAAACAAACAATATTTTATTTTCTATTTGTAGATTGCTTCATCTCAGTAATTCAACCAATAAAGTCTCTACATTTGCTAGCACATCATAACTTAAGATGGTCTCAATAGCTTTAATAGCTGGTGCATTATTTCAAGGACTTTCATTCTTCCTAAAAACCGCTCAAGAAATTGCAGACAGCACAAATGTTATAAGGGCCTGTGCCATCGAATTTGACAACTATCACAATTATCTACAATTCCAATCTCCAAACTATTACGAAATTTCGGGAACTACTCAAAACCCACCTCCACCAATCATAAGACCTGCATATCAAGAAGTGGCCTTATTCCGCAAGACGCCCTTTCAGACCCGGGGAACTGTAGGAGTGCTAACATACGACATTCAATACATCCCTCGCCAGGCTGACATAGTCAACGGAACTTGCATCTGTCACTGCCAAAGGAAGGAAACTCCCCTGAACACCGGATATAAACTGATTGTTATGTGGCATGTACCGTGGTCCTACATTCGCAACCGGAATTTCTTTGCAATTGGTGTACGCAAGAGCGCATATGCCAACGACAAACTATTCTGGGAGATGCGCAACAAAGGCAGCAAAGACTTTGTGAAGAGGAATGCAGGTCAGAGTATACATTTCAAACATCAAATATTTGATCTTTTTTTGAATGTGCATGGTTCCATGTCCACTGCAGGCCGGTCAGTGCTGACAATCGCAATCCAATGAAAAATCAAATGAAATCGTAGGTTTATTGTACTGTACATACTTGGACCAGCTAGTATTAATACAAGTATATTGAAATGTGATTATTGTACTTGATAATTTTTTCAATTATTTATTATAAATCTTAATAGTGTCGCTTAATAACAATAATTTGTTTCATAATTTAATTCATCAATATCGCGGTCAATGACTTTAGTTACACATTTTGTAACCAATTCTTACTGAAATAAAAAAAATTGTCCTACCTTAGACCTCGGCATGCATATATGATGCAGTTCATCTTGTTTCTCACGAATATATCCAAAATCACTTTGTTTATAAAATATCTCCTGTTGCTCCATTTTATTTTTTGCCCTACATACAAAAATAATTAAATTAGAATGTGTGCGCAAACTCAAAAGATTTTTATACTACAGTTGAACTAAGTAGTTTTTCAAGAAGATTTAGATACTTTTTAAAGCATGCAGATGGATTTATTAAAATGCAAAGCTATATAATTGTAGTTGGAACATTTTATACACAGAAATAAAACCAAATTCATTAATTTTGAGAATGCAAAATAGTTTTGGGCAGCTCATCAAATTTTGGATGCACGACTAACGTGTGTGCAGAGGCGGCTCGCAACTAAAATTAGTGGTGGTGCTGCTAGGCTCACAACAGTCAAATGGTCGGCACTGCGGGAGTGACAGTGCTCTCTCTCCCTATCAGCCTCGCGCGTAGCTTCCTATGTGCACATGCGCATAACAGTCAAACTCCACGCCGCTGGAACTGTGAAGCGCACAGTTCCATACAAAGATTTTTGAATAAACTGGGATCCCCCAGTGGGGGATAGCTACTAGTTATATATAGTACAAGTTTAAAGAAATAATTAAAAAAGAACTCATGATATTAAATTTTATCGTTAATAGGAAGTGGAAATAGGGGGTGCTGCAGTTCCACAGTGCCTATACGCGAGCTGCCACTGCATGTGTGTTACTTAAAGGGTAGCAAAGTATATGTCAGGCCAAGTTTTTGTAAAAAACTTAGGTTCAATTAGCAAATTACTTTTTTAAGAACGTGGTGGATGTCAACATTAGATGTATGATGAACTATCAGTGGTAAGGACCGACGGAGACTCTGTTTCTGCGCCGAGTGTCAAAAATGTAAGTTTCGGCAAGTTTCGGTTTCTGTCGAACTTACATGTTGAATGGTCAATAATCACTCAGAATTCAAAATTTCCTTCCAGCTAAATAAAACCAGGAACATCCCCAACTTTTTTTACATGTATTTCCTCAATTTCGTTCAAGATTTTTCACAAATTGTGAGACAATCTCGACTTCAGTAAAAAATGCATTTTTTTACGCAGAATGGCCAATCACACAGGGTATTTTCAACAAAAAAATTTTAAAATATTCACTACAGCAACACGCAACCTTTGTAAAAAATAATCCGTTTTGATGCCGGCTGCTCAACATTCAAGGGACCATTTTCAAATAATCGGATGAAAAATTATGACTAACAGACATGGGGGGAGGGGCGATCAATAATCACTTAATTGGACGGCACAACAGTTGTAATTAGGATTGCTTATTTCAATAGACAAGACACCTAGGATTTTTTTTATAGATTGTATAGGTTTTGGCAAAACTTCAGCCGGCTTTTGTCCGAACCCCAAAAAGCAACTCGGTCGGTCTCTAATCAGTGGTCACATTTAGTTATAATTCAAAGTTGAACTACTAAAAATAAAACTTTTAAATAGAGTACTGACCAGCCATGATCATCTCCTAAACAACTAGGTACAGAATATTGCCAATTTTTCGTGCAGTTCGTCTCATATCCCCAGCAAGCTTGTCGATCTAAATGCATCTGGAAGGACAAATTTAAAATGGTACAGGATTTAACAGATTTTACAAAAATTTGTTGAAACAGTTCCTATTGGTACGCGAACTGACCTTAAATGGACACCTGACGTCGCGGCGACATTTCGCTGCAACCGCAGGATTATTATTGAAGAAAAATGCCATATGTTCAGGTGGTAAATTGATGCGATTAGTCCACGTCTGTTCATTGTCACTCGTACCCCAATTAAATTCCACAGCAACAAACACAATGTATATCAAAGTTCGGACCGATATTTGACCATTAGACCTATACGTAAACAAGACCTAATTAAATATAGGCACGAACAAGGCCCGAAATTCAATTTTACTAATAGTTAGGTACACAATTATTTAACTTACATTATCATTGTTCGTAATATATGATCACGTTAAGGAAAAACTGGCAATATTCATAAATATAAACGAATTACAACAAACACACGTGCTGACAACAGCCTTGACATTTCCGAGTAAATAACATTATTAACAGCGAGTCTTTTAGAAAAAGCGCTGTAGTGAATTTTCGAGCTATGCAATACTGCGTGGGGAATAGAACATGTTGTTATTACATACGATGACGTCATTCATAATGCATTGCGATGGAAGGGGGTCGCTCATTTTAGGGCCGTCCATAAACCATGGACATTGAATGTTCTATTCGTACACAGGGCTAGATGGCAATTTAGTGGGACCCTTTAAACATTTTCACCATTTATTTAAAATTTCAGAATTCAATTATAACAGTTATTCCACAGATTTTCAACTCATTTAGCTTTGTGAGACATATACAAATTAATAATTATAAAATTAACAAAAATTACAAAACTGTAAATTCAAAATTTCTCAAGTGAATGTGCTTCACTTGGCCCAAATCATTCGTCTCAGTTTACCCCACACGGAAATTGCCCACAGAAACTTAAATTGCATCTGAGGCAATTGCATAAAACTGAAATGATATGTTTCTGTTTATTTAGCAATAATATATGCATTAATTAGCAAAATATTCAGGTGATTTTTATAATAAAAAAAATGCCATTTTATGACAGAAAAACCAAAACTAATTTGATTGTTACATTATTTATTATGTCTAGGTTGTTATATAGTAGTTGGTATAATGTCACTGTTTCACCTAATCCATGTCTCAATGGTCCCCAGTCTCCCCCTACGTAGTACTGCAATTACTAAAAAAAATATACAATTATCTTCAACAAATTTTTTTTTCTACTGTTGTATTTTTTGAAAATGTTATTTATTTTGTATAAAAATAAATGATCGCCTTATGTCGTCGGGAGTAAATTACTTGAGAGTAAATTAATCTATAATCTTGAAAGTGAAGTTAAACATTATATAATTATGCACTCAAGAGTGGTAAATAATAACTTATATCAATCAGCAAAAAGCATATATACTGTACATGAACTGAACTACATGTAATATCGCTATAAGTATGTACATCAAAACCTCCACTTTATCTGCAAACGGCCAGAATATATAAGTTCATTTAGAATCCATCTTTTATGTTAAAATGCTTATTAAAGCCTTGTTTTTTAAGCCGGGTCTCCACCAGTATACTCATTTGAGTATACTCCATGTTTCCTGTTGAAAATGTTGCCTTACCCCATTTCCTTAACACGTACTATGTGTGAAATTATGACGCGTTTTCAATTCCAAAAACGTGTGTCCCGACTCATTTCGATGATCGCTCGAAATGTGGTCTACATGTCAAAGGAAAAAGACGTAGCTCCTCTCGGCTTAGCCGTCGGCTCAATTTAAACGAAAACGTGTTTTTGTTTGACAAACAGAGCAGACGGCAGTTCACCACGTGTTTAAAATTCGAAAAATTTAGGTGCTACACAGTCTTGGTAGGAGCGCCATAAACTGGACTCACTTGCACCCGTTTTTTGTTGTTGCTTCGTTTGGTGTATACAACTCAATATCATACTTATTGTTGCTGTTTCACCAAAGAAATGTGGTAAATTTAATTATTTGTTTCGCAACATTTGAGGACAAACATCACGACTCATTTGGTAGAGACCCGGTTTTACACATAATGAATAAGACATGTTCTCGACTTTAGCAAAGCGTGATAAGTTGAGCAGGGAACAATAAGAAAGTTTACAGTAAAGATAACACGTGCAGTGTGTTAACTCACGTTTTAACGATTCATTAAGAATCATTTAAAGAATAAGTGCTTTGGTGACATGAACATTCTTGATTATATTTATTTTATAAAACAGTTTAAAAAAAAAATTCACTAGCAGTGTGGAAACACAAATTCAGAACACAAATCTGGCAATACAATTACATTTTGCTAGAATTCGGGCAAATTTCTATAAATATATTACAACTGTATTGCACAACTGAAAATAATTTACCCGCCAAATATTCGCATAGTTGAAATTGCTCGTGTATCACATATACATGTGCCATTACCAAGACAGGCCCCACCCTCCCTTAATTGAATTCTTATACAATTATAGTAACACTTCCAGTAACAGTTCAATCCTAGAATACGTTCATCGTTACCATCTTGAATAATAGGAACTCCTAAGAATTTGTAAGAAAAACAAAGTTATTTAATCAACATCCACAGAAAATATTCGAAATTATGAACAAGTATATTATAGTGTTCTATTAATTTAGCATCCCATGAAAATTTCACCAAATCTTGCCAAAGTACCATAATATAGAAAGTGAATTCAGACAATAGAGAGTTTGAGCCAGCCAACGTTAACGAAACGATAACGATAACGATAAACAGTGCTGGCGGCCCAGAATGTCAAGGACTATCCTATGCAAAGCATGGTATTCCAATGCCATTCCGGGCCGCCAGCGCCATTTCTCGTTATCGTTATCGTTAACGTTGACTGGCTCAAACTCTAATGTTTTTACCAGTTCTCACCTAAACAATGCATAATAACGAATATTCCTATTGCCAGTGAACTAATACAAATCTTCAAAATGGAATGCATTATTTTGATGTTCAAAACTGGTCTCGATACTAAAAGAAACCATCGATAACAAAATTTGCAAAATACTTTAATACATATTTTTAAACATGATTATTTTACTGATACATACCGTCGTTTCTCAAGCTGTATTACCACTGTATTACCAGAGTAAATGTGTGATCTGATCCGTTGAACAATTTAGTCCTCTATGAATTTGTTCCTATTTGCTAGAGGTCTTTATATATTTTTCTCATTAAGGGGTTAACGGCATGATATTACATTAATTAACATTTTTATAACATGCTGTTATAAAAATGAATTTTTATGTTTTTCAATAGTCGCAAACACTGACAATTCAAAATGTTCCATTTTGCGCCATTTCACATTTGGAAAAAAAAGGTGGTCACAATACGTGATTTTAATCTTTTATTAAATTTAGTTACGAATATTGCAACAAACACATGAGTACTAATAAATGGAACTAGTGTTCGTATTTCATGTGTTCCAAATGTACCTTTGGGTTCGTTGCTCTTGGCGTTATAAACTTCACCTTAATACACAATTGAAATTGTGCAATAAAATGAATTTTAATAACAGAAATAATTACTTTATGTTCTTTTGTGAATGTAAATAAAGCAGTTGTTTGTGGTTTATAGCATATTGAACAGTCAATAATTTCTGTTTGTACAGTTCCTAGTTCTGCCAAACATCCTAAAACACATGCATGTCATCAACCAGTGGCGGCTCTTGTATAGGCACTGTGGAACCGCAGCGCCCCCTATTTCCACTTCATATTACCGATAAAATGTAATAAGAGTCATTTTTGCTTTAATTATTTTTTAAAACTTGTAATATATATATATATATAACTAGTAGCCATCCTCCATTGGGGGACCCCTAGTTCATACAAAAATCTTTGTATGGAACTGTGCGCTTCACAGTTCCAGCGGCGTGGAGTTTGACTGTTGTGCGCATGCGCACATAGGAAGCTGCACACGAGGCTGCGAGGGAGAGAGCACTGTCGCTCCCGCAGTGTCGACAGGTTGATTGTTGTGCGCATGCGCATGCGCAGCACCTCCACTAATTTTAGATACGAGCCGCCACTGTAATCAACCATGTTTAAACGTTTGTTTCAAATTTAGTTTAGAGTTTTCGAAACAAGTTTTTCAGTATGGACGATTCCAAAAACATGTTTTGTGATTTTTGTTTTCAAAAGCATAAAACCTTGATCGCTCAAGTCGCTTTTGAAATTCTGAATTCGGTAATGAATCTAACTTTAATTTGTTTGTTTCTGATGAAAGAAACTTCCCAATGAACTAACTAAACGTCATGAGTGCGCATGCGTGGTTTTTCCCTTCCCGCCATTATAGTTAAGGTTAGTCGTTGGCTGGATGACTACATTAAACTAATAAATAATTATAAACAATATATTGTTTTGTTTGCAAATCAAGTGATGGCTGTGTTGAAATACTTTTCCCCCATTTATTTAATTGTTTTTCTTATTAGAGAGTTTGAGCAAACCAACGTTAACGAAACGATAACGATAACGAGAAACTGCGCTGGCGGCCCGGAATGCCATTGGAATGCCATGCTTCGCATAGGGTACTCCTTGACATTCCTGGCCGCCAGCGCTGTTTCTCGTTATCGTTACCGTTAACGTCGGCTGGCTCAAACTCTCTAATAATGTCTTATCTGCTCAAAGTTTCATGTAGAAATTTATAGAAAGTGTTTGATTTGTGTCTAGTTTATATTATTATAATTTTGGCTGCAAAAAGTTGTGTTTTCACTGAGTTATTAACAAAAAGGAAGGTGTTTTCTCAGTTTTCATATCCCTAGAACATGAAATAGCCAACTTTTTAGACATCATCATGATCATATCAATGTTTTTGATTAAACTATAAGGATTTTCACAAGTAATGTTATATCTTTCTCCCCTATAGAGACCATAAAATATGATAGCAGATGCTCAACTCCATGAGTGATAAATATCAGCCATTAAACCACTGATGTTTAAAAGTCCTTGTTTTGTGTGGCATGACTTTATAACCTAGTTTCTCTGCCAACTTGTGTGACCTTGATCGGTGCTGGTTGGCCTCCAATGTGCTCGTAAAAGCGCTTTCACCCTACATTTTCATCATTCGCGATTAAATTCGCAGCTTCGTACTGGTTTTTTTTTCGGGACCTGCAATGGAGTTCTTGCAATGGAGGCACGTGATATGTGCTGGCAAAAGGATTGGGTCCCTAGTGCCACGAGGTTACCAACAACGCATGGTACCAGGTAAATTTTAGCAAGAACATTTATTTTATTCAATAATATTATCGATTTTCATGCAGTCTCCTATAAATGCATTGTCGCAAAACCTGCAACTAAAGGGGACCGTTCAAGGAGTTCAAGGAGCATAAAATCGGAATAGTGACAACTAACGCGGCTATAATTTGGTTGGGAGCTTTTGTCACGTGAACAATATTTGACCAATTAAGACCTTGCATATATAAGCACGTGATCCATGGCTCCAAATCTCTATGGCAGTGTTTTTCAAATGGTGTGCCTAGAACTATCTTTTAAACTCGAGTCTTCACCAAATGAGTCGTGATGTTTCTACTCAAATGTTGCGAAAAAATTCACCTTACCACATTTCTTTGGTAAAACAGCAACAATAAGTATGATACCGAGTTGTATCCATCAAACGAAGCAACAAAAAAACGGGTGCAAGTGAGTCCAGTTTATGGCGCTCCTACCAAGATTGTGTAGCGCTGCTGCTTGCACTATTTTACGAATTTTAAACACGTGGGTGTACTGCCGTCTGCTCTATTTGTCCAACAAAAAACATGTTTTCGTTTAAATAAATACTGTATATCCTAATGATGTATAATTGAAGGGATATGTGGTTTAAATAAGTGGCTAGGTATCAAAAATTTAAGAAGCGATTTCTATTAAATCTATCACCTCCTAGGGTAAAATAAGACATTTCATGAATTGGACAAAATTATGCAAACAAATTATAATAACTTGTATTTATCATTGTTAGACTGAAATACGTAATGTGTTGCAACTGAAATATGATAAAAATGAAATTGTTATACTTAAAAAAGTTTCCATCTTTCATGCTAAAATTGTTCAATTTTAAATTGTATAGTAGTACGTAAAGGCATTTTAGATTAAATCTCAAGCCAATATCCACAATAAAACTACATAATAATGCCATTGTCTCAACTTACCCCATGCCTCAATGCTTCAGTCTCCCCTACATACCTCCTATACAATAATTGTGAATACAAATTTTACAAATGTTTATATGAGAGCAGATTATTTTATAAAAATGTGATTTTTATTTATTTCATTAAAAATATGAGAGAAAATCTCTCCTTAAAAACATGGTGTTCCGCAACAATTTTGGCTTCCGCTCCATTTCTGAGCCGTGAGTTAAAAAATGTTGACAAAAGCTAAGCGGGCATGAAATTGGGCTCCACATATTGAAACATATAGAGCACACTACTACTTTTATAAATCATAACAAAGCTGTGTTAATTAATTTCATAGTTCAACAGGATTGAAGGTTATAGAGCCCCACTTAGTTGCATCTATAATTTGAAGCTGCATTGTATGCAATAAGCTGCATTCAATAGTAAGTGCCTCGCAGCTTAGGAATAAAACCAATTGAATGAATTGAGGATTGTAAAAAAAAACTGGTACAAAATCCTGATGTAGTGAAAAACATAAAAAGGAACTAAAATATCCTGAATAAAGAATTTGGCTTGGAAAAAGAAAAGTCTAGCTTATTATTATAATAGCTAACCACTTGAGAATGTCAAAAATGTATTTCTTATAAAAAATAAACGATATCTTTATAAAATAACTGATTATATATCAAATAATTGACTAGTTTAGCTAACATATCAAGTTCATCATGAGTGCAAAAAATCATTTACAGACTCCTGATTTGAGAAACTGTTTTTGGTTAACAGTTTTGAAAGACCTATTTAATACGAATTCTGATCCTTTCAAATTTTTGGATATTGGGATGGAATACATTGTTTTGTCGAAATATATAATAACCCTTTAACTAAAATATTTACAAAATTTACTGTAACTATTTTTCAAATAATATTATTGTACATATCCAAGCTCGATATTTTCTTAAAATGGAAACATTGTTGCGCTTACTAAAAAATGCATCGGTTGCTTAAAAATGTGTCTGCATTTTTTGATAATTTATCCAAATTGCAATTTCAGCATATCATTTCACCCAATGTGCATCAATGGCAACAGTACCTGCAATGCCGCCTTGTCAATTCACACCAAAAAAATATACAGTAAGTTTGAACTTCTGAAATATTCCTAGAGCTGCGGTGGATAATATTTCCTTTATAATACTTCATTTATATTGTCGTTTAGGGGATGTCATATGAAAAGGCGATGCAAGTACGCCAACAAAACATAAATCCTGCAAAGTTTTTGTATTATAAAAAACCTCTCATGATCACTGAAGGTAAGGCCCAATGGCTCTTCGATAGCAATGGGAAGAGATACCTAGATTTGTTCGCTGGTATCGTTACTGTCGGAATAGGTCACTGCCATCCGTAAGTCAATGACAAATCATAAAATATACATTATATTAAGCAGCATTTTGGGAAATCGAATGACTCACAAATTTGATGTTTCATTTTCAGAAAAAGCAACAAAGCAGCAATAAACCAAATTGAAACACTATGGCATACAACAAATGTGTACATGAACCCACCTATCCACGAATACGCTGAAAAGCTAGTTTCTAAACTTCCAGGAGATCTCAAAGTAATTTATCAATCATAATTTGCAATATCATAGTCCTCCTCAATCCTCATGCGATTGAAGTATTTGTGAATTTTTCAGGTTTGCTATCTGGTAAATAGTGGCTCTGAAGCAAATGATTTAGCCATGCTTCTGGCAAGACTTCATACAAAAAATTACGACATATTATCATTAAGGTTGGAACATCATAGTTCATTAATATCACCAAATGGTTAGCATATAACCAAAATAATTTACTTCTATAATCTGAATTTTAGGAATTGCTACCATGGTATGAGTCCTCATACAATGGGGCTAATGGGCCTATCTTCTTGGAAACATGCTACACCTCAAGGATTTGGCATTCATAATGTAACTATTTTATAGTATATATAAAATTTACACCAGATGATATAACAAAATACGAGTGTTTGTTTATTATATAGGTAATGAATCCAAATGTATACACTGGACTCTGGGGAGGAAACAAGTGCCGTGACTCTCCAATACAGGTAATTCTGTAAGATGGACTTCTTGCAGTGGCGGCTCGCGTATAGGCACTGTGGAACTGCAGCACCCCTATTTCCACTTCATATTACCGATAAAATTTAATACGAGTCCTTTTTTCTTTGTATGGAACTGTGCACATCACAGTTCCATCGGCGTGGAGTTTGACTGTTGTGCGCATGCGCACATAGGAAGCTGCACGCGAGGGAGTGAGAGCACTGTCGCTCCTGCAGTGCCGACCGTTTGACTGTCATACACAATTTTAAAACAAAGGCTAAAAATATTTTGGAGCAGTACCCGCACTAATTTATTCTACGAGCCGCCACTGACTTCTTGTATACACTAAGTACAGTATTTATCATCACATTTCGTTAAACCTAATTGTTGTCTTAATTTGTAGACGGACAAACATTGCGATTGTTCCAAAGACAAATGCAATGCATGTGATATGTATATTGCGGAACTGGAAGAAGTCCTTCGGTATTCCGTTCCAAAGAAAGGAGTGGCTGGATTTTTCATTGAATCCATTCAGGTATTATTTAATTTATTAATTTATCATATTAATTTATTATTTCCATTGCACCGTGAGCATTCAGCATTGTAAATCCAGCAAGAATATTTCTGACAAAATCTGTCAGATAATGAACTTCTAAAGATTACAAAGTATTGAAAATTAGTCGCATACATATCATTTTATTCTAATTTTTCATCCACAGAAATCCAGTATAAAACAATGATGAATTAGTATTTAATATATATAATAGTTCTAAAAATATATTTTTGTAACGATCAGCTGTAACATATACCGTATTTTACGGACTATAAGACGCACCTTAATTTTTAAGCAATTTTTTATAGTCCGCATCATTGAAAACCTTATGAGTATAAGACGCACCTGAATTTTGGAGGTAGTTTTTTGAAGAAAAAAGTGCGTCTTATAGTCCGTAAAATACGGTATTAAGGGACAATTTTTGGAAGTTACCAATTAACAGATAAAATTATGATTTATGTAGATTAATGCAAGTTCATGAAGAAAAAATTAATATATTAGGAAATAAAATTAATTACATTGTTAAAGATTAATTTTAAAAGTACTGTGCTCATACTAAATTGTCTTTATAGGGCGTTGGTGGAATTGTGCAATATCCAAAAGGGTATGTGAAGAAAGCATTTGACTTGATTCGAGAAAAGGGTGGAGTATGCATTTCAGATGAAGCAAGTAAACTTTACCTAAGAGAATTTATATATTTTTTCAAACTAATACTAATAGGATATTCATTTACTATATTTTTTACAGGTCCAAACAGGTTTCGGACGAACTGGTGATCACTTTTGGGGATTTGAGGGACACGGCGTAATTCCAGACATAGGTTCAAAAAATGATTTTGTTTAAAACATTTAACAAAAAACAAAACAATACAATCTTGTCATTGTGCTTTTCTATCAAATAGTTACAATGGCAAAAAGCATTGGAAATGGCTTCCCATTGGCAGCATTAGTTACGACACCTGAAATTGCCAAATCTCTAAGTAATGCACTGCACCTAAACACATTTGGAGGCAACCCTATTGCATGTGCAGTTGGTGGGGCAGTATTAGAGGTAAATCAAAACCGTATCACCCCGTTCACACGAGGCCGTATCAGCTGTAGACGATTGCGTCTACGATCCCGTAGACGTATCGTGTGAACGCAATGATAGAAAAGCATTCGCCGCTGAAAAAAACCTCTTGCGGCAAAACAGCTGATACAGCCTCGTGTGAACGGGGTGTGAACATATAACAGGCCTAAATGTACGAGTCACATTTTTTCAGGTAATAGAGGAAGAGAAGCTGCAGGAAAACTCTTTGAAAGTAGGTACCCATCTATTACAAAGCCTTGCCAAATTACGAGATGATTTTGGAATAGTAGGAGATGTACGAGGGAAAGGATTAATGGTCGGCTTGGAACTCGTAGTTGACAAGGTAAATAGTATTAAATGTAAAAATATTATGTACAATTAATTTATATTATTGTAAATGTTTTATCATTAATTCTCAACAGAATTAAACTATTTAGATTTGTTATGGTGCATTGTTTTATTACAGAAATCAAGGAATCCATTGCCCACCGATGACGTTCTAGAAATTTGGGAGGACATTCGAGAAATGGGTGTTTTGATCGGCAAAGGTGGATTTTATGGAAATGTAAGGCTTTTCTGCAATATTTAAAGCAAGAATGCTTGGAAAATCATGTCAAATCATATCATGTCTAATTATAATATCATAAATTTCATTTTCAGATATTTAGAATACAACCACCAATGATTATTAAGAAAGAGGATGTGGATTTCTTTGTTCAAGTTATGAAAGTTGCACTTGAAAAATATTACATGAAAAGGAAATGATTTTTTTACATATTTGAAACAAATGTTTCATTACATTCAAGCATTAAGTGAAGTACAATTAATATTACTAATATCATATCATATGGTGTAACTATAAGCGATTTGTAGTTTACTGTCTTTCTCAATAAAATACAACCTCGAATTCTTTATCTTTAAGACTAAATTAGTAAAACGAGTATAAACAACATACTTAATAACTTCAAAATAGGAATTAAATGTGCTTGATGTAATGAAATATGCAAAGTTATTTTTGTATCTGATATCAAATTCTATAAACGAATTACTTTTATTCAACCAAGTGATTTTTGTAATTTTTGTGTTGTTATATAACAGTTTAAAGAACAGCTTGTAACATTTGCAATAAAATAGCAGATACATAATTACAGATGGAAATTGGTTCTACATGTACCCTGCAGCATGTCTTAACAATTCTATTTTTCCAGCCAATAACAGGTTAGTCACATGATAGTTGGGGCCATTCAAAATTTCCAAACTTTAAATGTTTCCATTTTTGTAAACATGTTCCAAAAACTGTTATACCAAGCCAGGGATTGGATAGAAAGGAATGGGAAAGGGGTCAATTTTTTTAAGGAATTTTGGAGAAGTCATTTAGGAATGACCCCCAAACAGTGCCTCCAGCTGGCATTTACAGCTGTAGCACCAGATTTGGGTAAATTGTACTCATGAGTACGAGTACTGATTATGATTGCAGTGGAATCATGATACTCCACAGTATGAGTAGAGTACATGTAATCAGTAGTTATATATGAATTGGGCCGGTACTCAGACTTGTGCAAATTGTACTCATGACACATGAGCACGCAGGTGTACTATAGCTACTTAAGAGTATATTGGAATTGTACTCCAATGAGTACGAGTAGTATTGTGATCAAACTTTGGCAAATTGTAGTCATAGATATAAGTGAGGCGGATTGTAAAAGTATCGTTTAGGGAACTCAATTTATTTTTATGCACAGTAGGTTTTATTACAATTAAGCAGAACCAATTAAAATTAAAGACGTGATCACGTGACCTAAACTTTACTAATTAAAGGGGGAAAAGAACAGTGAATACAATAACAATAAAAACTAGTATAAACCTCGATAACTCGTTTTGGTTACTCAAATGGGCTCAATATATAGACTTATAAAAGTATTTCTATTCATACTCGATTACATTGGTACTCATAATTTCAGATTACGTTAATACTCAAGGACAGCTAGTAGAGAGTTTGAGCCAGCCAACGCCTTAACGTTAACTTTAACGTTAACGGCAGGAAGGGAGGAGCCAAGGACTTA
>JAUJYV010001300.1:0-19219 GCA_033995625.1 Ophyiulus pilosus
CAGTCTCCTTTACATTTTCCGGACATTCTCGAAATATGCGTTGAACAAATCTCAATCTTTGGTTCGCTGCCCCGATGTATTTGGTATTATGGTTAGGAAAAGTAAATTTTCCACTATAATAAAGGGGATTTAATTCTAACATAGTTTCTTCTAGCATTTGAGCATTAGGTATCGACTATTTCACCTGAAACTAATGTTGTGTTTAAGTACCAGTAACATTCCGTGGATGAACGTTACTCGTCACTGGTTCTTAAACACAGCAAAATGCTTTGTTGCTAATGTTTGCTGCAAAATCTTGATCCTTCTGTAACAATTCTATTGGGAGGTGTATTGCTAACCCCGAAAATGTAACAGCCAATGCATTGATTGATTTTCTTTGGGACTGTTCTATCGTTTGTTGATCTTTTGTTTGTTTTAAACTTTATGCTAATTTTAATATTTCTATTATGGTAAACCCTTCCTAAACCCAATGTCTAACATCTAACTAGTAAACAAAATTGTCCAATTTTTATTGCGTGTAAAACGATGAACAATTTGACCTTTGGTCCTGGATCATCTACATCCTTGCCAATGCAGGTAATGAAACGCCGACAAATTTAGTGACTCTGTATCAACGTTTATTCTACGACAAAGATGCATGCACAAAACACGTGTACATATCTCTAACTTTGTATAGGGAAATGGAATTAGCAATAAATGCTCTTGTTTAAAAAAAAACAAATTTTGCTAATCAATTTTTTTACAGAAATTTACAATCTCGAGAATCACACTTTCTTTGCCCACACGCGCTTCACACCTGCGGTATAGTCGAACAGCTTGGTGTTGGTGAAAATTCCACTCTTGTCCAAAAGAAAGTACATGTAATAATTCTTGATCTTGACAGGAAGATGCCCTTTGCTATGTTCTCGAGATACATTACACGATAAGTGATCTAAAGGCACAGAAATCACACGGTCACGCCAGAATGGTGAATAACAAGTCAGTTGAACGTGTTGACCACCTTTCATTAATGTTACATATTTCACAGATCTTTTTGTGAAGAGCACAGCACTTGCTATAATGATATAACCTGCAAATATAAGGAAAGCCATTAGCTATAAGGTCATGACAAAACTTGGTATTTCCTATTTTCTGATAATTTGCACATAAAAATGAGTAAGTGGCGGCTCGCGTATAGGCACTGTGGAACTGCAGCACCCCCTATTTTCACTTCATATTACCGATTAAATTTAATATAATGAATCAATGAGTCCTTGTTTTCTTTGACTATTTGTTTAATTTTGTACTATATATAACTAGTAGCCCCAAGTTTATACAAAAATCTTTGTATGGAACTGTGCGCTTCACAGTTCCAGTGAACACCAATTTGCACTGTTCTCTAAACTATCGTGTATGTGTATGTATACATGCACCCATATACATTACAAACTCTACAGGTTTGAACTTTGACAATTATTTTTACTTGTAATTTAATTATCTGTGATTATTTGACGATCGAATTCCCAATTAACACACTTGTACTGTATGTAAATCTTATTTCTACTGAAAGCCAATATACCCACCAATGCTTGCACACAGGACCGTAATCCCATAGCGATATTTATTATCTCCAAAATTAACTCTTCGCCACCAAACTAGTTCGGTGGATTCTTCTTCATAACCCTCTACTCGAAGTCGTTCTCTTAACTGCCTTTCAGCGTCCTCTTTGCTGACATCGCGCAGTGTTGTAAAAGAAAAGTGAGCCAAGTAAGACCAAAAGAAAAACTGCGAGAACGCAAAAATGTTCAAGATGCGAAAAAACCGATTGTTTTCATATTTGAAAAGCAGCACATTTTTGGCGACTCGGGTATCTTCAAACAATTTCGAGGTTGTTGAAGATGAAGCCCGGCGTGCCGAAGAAAAAATACAAACTCGTGTATAATTTACTAACGGTTTTACACATTTGTAGACCTGAGATTGTCTAACATGTAGGATATGCACAAGATTGTTTAAATAAAGCATCATTTATGTTCAGTTTGTTTCAATTCAAGAATCATGGAGGCCGCCATGCAAAAACAATTTCTAATCATACGTGTTTTGATCATTCGGTTTATAAAAATACAAAAGAAGATTATGAAGTTCTCTAAATATATTTTATGCTAATATAGCAACAGTTATCGCTTTATTCAGCAATAACTTTATGATTATTTGTTAAAAAATAATTTTTTGATAATAAAAATCCAGTCACAAAAAACATTCAATGGTCACGTGTTTCAAATTGCGCATTTTAAGCACCACCCCTTTTCTTTTTTTCTTGGGCGTTTTATTATTTTTAATTAAAAAATAAACATCTTTTAGTTAAAATTGCGCCTTAAGCGAATTTTAAATTAAAATCAACAATCACAGTTAAGATAATTTTCTAATTATTATTACGCAGTCACAGTTCATTTATGGGTGGCCCTTAATACGAAATTTCGGTAAGCACCTTATTCTAGCATTGAATAGTCGTTGTTGTGCTTCTTTCGTGTTCGGAACAAAGACACTGATTTTACAAGAGGAGTTTTTTGACATTTACTCTCATTCTTCAATGGTATTTATTTATCATTTTACGCTTTATTACTTATATTGTTTAACAGACCACAATTTAAGGTTGTTACTCTGTACTTTGATTGAAAATTTCTCTCAATATGAATATGAAAGTTAGGTAATGTGCGACGCCATAAAATCCGCCATTTAAGCCTAACATGATCTCCGCCATAACAATAAAAAAAACCAAGGGCACTTCCATTTGAGGTTTGACCACGAGTTGTATGTTAGTGTTAATGGCACAAATGCATTTAAATTAAAATTAACAGGATTTATTTATTTTTAATTCTAAGCTATGGATGTAGTTTATTTAGCCCGAAAACAAAGGGCGTTTTCTTTGTTACTCTGTCAGTTTAATTATGCTGCAGCCACTTCTCTGATTTCGTTTGTTTATAAAGAAAGTTAAGAAAGGGGTATACTACATATACGTGGAGAAGTAATGGCGGTTTAGAAAATGTTATTCTGGTGGGTAATATGACCAGATTTGCACATGTTAAAGTTACATTAATGAATGAACTAGTGGTGTGCTTTGGCGCGTGTTGCCAGTTTCGGCAATCCAGACTTGACCAATACAGAAGGATTGTACCAACTTTTGGCGAGTGTGACAGAAATACCCTCTCTCTAATTTGGCACTCACTGTGGTTCATACGCAAATTTATCTATAGGTTTATTTAAATGTTTGATATATTCATGTCTTAACAACCACTATAAATAGAACAGAAGTAGACCTCACCACCCAAAACCATCGACTATCTTTGTGCTACAACAGATGCTTAATATTTGAGGTCTTTTTTTAGCATGGCTATAGAATGCGAGGGAATAGAAAAGTGAATTGAAGTGGTCCTACGAAATTGGAAAAAAGTAAACTGACGTTCATTTTTTATCCAATTTAAAGGTGGAAATCTCCCAGTTATCAAACTGCTGTCTTCTCTAAAACGACGCATTTATTTTTTGTCGTCATCTAAGGTGTATGCTTTTTGATTTGCAGAGTACTACCACGAAAATTTATGTGGGCAACTTGCCCGAATCATGCCGTCGGTCTGACCTCCAGGCATTATTTGAAAGATATGGGCCAGTAGACGAGTGTGATGTTGTTAAAAACTATGGATTTGTGGTAAGTTGCAATTTGTTCAGGTGTTTTTGAAAACGTTGCAATTTTATAAATCTGAAATGCATTGATTCTTTTTAAAGCACATGGGCAATGAAACTGAAGCAAAGGCAAGCATTGATGCTCTGCATAATAGTGATTTTATGGGGAGCACGATCACAGTTGAGGTAATGGTTCATTTTGCGTAACAATGGTAAAAGCACTTTTTAAGTATTTGTGAAGTTGGATAGGGATTTAGAGGAAACTGAACAATAACACTACTTTCGAGATTTCCAGCAAAGTTATAAGAAAATGTTACATCTATATAAAATTGTACATGTTATTTAGAAACTTGATTTTGTTCTGGTAATTTAATTAATGGTATGTTAATTAATTCATCTAAATTTTGTTTTGTTGCGGAGCCCTGGTACGAACAAATGCGCCGTAGGCACCATTCAGAATCTAAATTTGTATATTTAGTAAAGTTTAATTTTGACAAAGATTTAAATTGTAATTTGCATGAATGCCACACCAGGGAATCCCAAACGTTCATCACAATAGTATTTTAGCAAACCTCTAACCATTCATTATTACCGTTATGGAAGGGAGAAGCCACAGACTGAACTACCAATGAACTAACTGAACGTCATGCGACGAGTTACAGGCACTCCTGGATATTGCTGGAAAGTTTGGGGAAAACTTTGGGCTAGGATATGGCAGTGACCAGTTGGGTGTTCTGGTGGTAGATGATGCAATACTGTTCCAGACACAAGGGTATGAGTTCTAAATGGGGGAAGAGGTTGGTCAAGTAGCCCAATATGAATATATAGGTGTGCTTATACAAAAGGATAAAAAATATCTTTCAGGAATGGAAGATAGGGTAAGGCTCAAAGGTCGGCAAATTTTCAATCATTCAATCATTCTCTCAATATGAAATGATCAGAGGAGTATGGAAGGGGATTGGGGTACCTGTTGTGACATATGGAACTGATGTGCTCTGTCATACGTCTTCCATTAACAGGGACCTCGATTGCATGCAGAGGCAGAATGCAAGAGCAGCACTGGATGCAAACAGGTTTACATTGGTGGAGGCATTGTAGGGTGAGATGGAATAGTCTGGGTTTGAACCTCGAGAGATGGCAAGCAAGTTGACATTCCTAAGGAGGTTGTGGACCATGGACAAGTCATACTGGGGGGAAGTGCTTTGTTCTTTTGAGTGAGGGCGGGCTCGCTTGAAACCAATCAGAGGCTAGTGAAATTCAGGTCGATTGATACCAATTGTGACCTATGTGGGAATGGTGTTGAGGATTTGAGACACATGATGTTTGTCTACTCTGCCTTGAACGAGTGTCGAAAAGATAGAGAAACACTATCATTGGAGGACTGGTTGTGGTTTGAAGGCAGAGTCAGATGAAGTAATTATCGCTGCTAAGAGCTTATGCGATGGTAATCTCTGAAAAAGGAGAGTAGGAATCCTGCCATCTGAGGTACCGAGGTACAGGATGAAGGGGAATGATAGTGTAGGGAGACCCATTCCATTATGGTAGCACCTCCTTTTGGAGGGTCCGTCATAAAGGATATGCTACAATTTCAGTTCAGTTCAGCACTCATGACGTTCAGTTAGTTCATTGTTAGTTCAGTGTGTGGCTCCTCCCTTCCGTAACGATAATAATGAACGGTTGGGGGTTCTAAATTTCCCTATTAATTACATATAAAAACGAGATCTTGCAGAACTCTTTAAAATGCTACAAGGAATCCAGGGTTCAGTATTATCCTATTTGAATACCACCCGTATAAACCTTTTAAAGTTAAGTTTGCTAGTACTACTGTCAATCAAAAAAGTCAGTTGTGTGGTCAATTGAATATCTTTCTTTACAATTACCAGGAATCCCATAGCAAAGTAAGACCCAAGCCTGGAATGGGTGGTAAAGGACAGTGCTTTCGCTGTGGACGCCAAGGCCATTGGTATGTTAAAGCGCCCTTTTTGGCTAATACGGCTTCAGTTATCTCGAGTTAAACATTTGTATTTTTAATTTGTAGGTCGAAAGAGTGTCCAAGAGGTCCGTCTCGTCCTCCGTCATCTCCCAATGGGTATCGAACACGCGATCCTTATGCTGCTCTCCCACCACCACCCCCACCTACTTCATACCCGTACTACACCAGTCGTGAAAGGCTTGCAAGTCGCTACCCCACCGAACGCATGCGTCCGTACCCTGATCCATATGACAGGCGTCCACTTCCACCCCAAATGGCCTCCCGCAGTAGCCCGTACGATCGCAGAAGCCCCGTTCGTTCATCGGTCGATTATTATTCCAGGCGATCGCCGCCACAACCAGCACCACGTCACAGGTGAATTCTGCATCTTATTATTTGGATTTCACTTGTTTTTATTTTAACGGAACATTACTTACCTTAAAATTTAATAGCGATTATGCTGATTATTACAGGTATGAAGTGGACATGTACGCCCAGCCTTCTTCACGAAGCCGGTAAGTAGCTCTTCTGATTTTTTTCTGCATTAAATAGTATTTAAAGAAGCTATAACTAGAGCTATGTTTCCACTGTATTTAAAATTGGTGTAGTCAGTCCTAAGAGAAAGTAATTGTATGGGGTGAAATGCTCTGGCGCATGAAAATGTTGTTGCTTATAAAATGTGATTTTGTCGGGTTTCTTGATGTGTTTAAAAATGAATTTACGTGTGCAAGAGCTGTTAAAAAAAACATCTATTTGTTGTATATGGTGATACTTGTTTGAGTTTATAGATTATGGAACTGCAGTAATTGCCGTACTTTAGCTTTCGAGGCACGAGTTTTCTTCAATGCATGACATGCCAGGGGTTGGTTAATTGTCATTCATCTTTTTATCATTTTCTTTGTAATATTTCCCTACGCTACGTGCAATCCTAGTCCCTCGTGCGGTTACACAAGTGTTATAATAGGTTTTGTGCGTATTTGTGGAATGAATTTTTTGTTAAAATAAGTACAGTGGAACCTCGCTTAACGAGCAATATGAATTGTAAAAAAATGACTCGCTTAACGAGCGATGTTTCGCATAACGAGTGACGTGGATAGGGGAATCCCCGAATTGTACGATGGAACTTTTCGTGCCATTGCTACATCAGTCTGTGTTTCGCTTAACGAGTGTTTCGCATTACGAGTAAGACTCCGGAACGAATTATGCCCGTTATGCGAGGTTCCACTGTACTCGCTTTGCCAATGCCTTAGTTATATCCCGGTATGGCAAGATGCAAAATAATAATCGGTTACAAGAAATTCGTTTCAAAAATACTTATCTTGTGATTCAGGTTTCTGAATTTAAGTACGGTAGATCGTCACCATACCGCGGTTTCAGATGTGATTCTGTGTGTGGTGTTTTCACCTAAATACAAAATAATGCGGTGCTGGTTGCGAAGCGTGTTTACAACACCGCCCCAAACCCGCATTATAGTGAGGGACCACTAAAGGTGAAATTTGTACAGAAACAAAATTTAGTTAATCTAAGTTAAGTAAAGGTTTGTCGGTTGACCTTGGGGAAATAGCTGGTTATTTACTTCGTCAGCATTTTTCTTTGTTAAGTTTTAATCTTAAATCAGTGTGCATGTAAATATTTCTTTGTTAATTTTCAGGAATAAGTTGATATAATTATGATCCTATATCGCGTTGTTTTATTACCATATGTAGTTTATTTTATTTATTCTTATGACTTGTGTAGAAGTAATAATATCCATGCCGAAATGCCAAAATTCCAAGCCAGTGTTATTTAAGTATTTGCTTAAATCTCGGCCTAATTAGCACAACAACATTGTGGAGCGGGAGTTTGGAAATGTTTCACCCGATACATTCACTTTGTCTTGATCTGTTGAAAGCGAACGCTAAATATTGAAGTCTCATGGTCCATTCTTATTTGGGATAGAGTTTTGATCATGTGTACCCAAGGGACACCTGAACCTTCATGTTAACCAGCTTGACTGCCAGTGGAAACGTA
This sequence comes from Ophyiulus pilosus, assembly GCA_033995625.1. Taxonomy (NCBI): domain Eukaryota; kingdom Metazoa; phylum Arthropoda; class Diplopoda; order Julida; family Julidae; genus Ophyiulus; species Ophyiulus pilosus. The sequence continues at coordinate 7,637 of JAUJYV010001300.1, forward strand.
GCTTCGATCAACTTCAGTGCGCCCAAAAATTAGGAAATTAGTTAGTTTTCCCGCATGGCATGGAAAGTTTGATCCGGTACAAAAACTTGCAACGGTCCATCTTGCCTTCCGTGCAATTCGAGAACCAAAGTTATTAATTTAAATACATTGCAATTCGGGTTCAACCGCTTCTTCTTCATTTACGTTTGATTCTACCGTTTTCTCGTTTTGTGTCTCTATCACCATTCTGTCCTGATCGTCTTTCCGGACTCCCTTACGCTCACAGTTATCCGACTCAGCTTTCGCCACCTCCACCAACCCGGCGGGCGGCAATGTACTAGGTGTGCAAAATGCAGTAGGACCGCGGCGCGACATCCCTGCTGTCGGTACGGGCACGGCTTAAACTCGTGTTTCATCGGCGGATTTGCTGCTTCGTTTAATTTCCTTTTTTTTCGTCTTCGGTTTTTTTCCCAATTAATAAACGCGTGCTCCTAAGGAAAAATACAATGAATTTTTTTTTTTCTATTTTCGCTATTTTCGTGTTTTTTTAATTTTTTACCCAATGGGCTTGCCGCGTAGCCCCCGTCACGATCCGGATATCGTGTGACTTAAAATTTATTGTATCCCCCTACTCTTCCCTTGCCTACGCGTGCCACTCGGGGGTAGTGTCCATTAGTTTAATACCAATTGCTAAATGGCGCTTTGAGTTTAATAGTTTGTCAGCTGCTGAATTTTGCATCGAAAATGCATTTCTACTCTGGAACACTTAATCTTCACTTCACCTTGCTTTGTTCGAAGCAAATCAGTTCAACCAACCAGTATCCTTTTTTTTTTTTTTTTTCTTGCCAATACCAGTGGTTGTAGTTATTGTATAAAATAATGTACGCGCACTTCAAAATGCTGGTTATTGAATCTTTGCGTTCCATTCAACATTGCAGTTGCCAATCGAAAACTTTTAAGGCAGTAAAAATGTGAATGATAAACACATAACCAAAATTTGGCCTACAACTGCGCCATTTTTCAAGTTACGACGTTTAACATGAAATATATTAGCCAGTATAAAATTATAATGCAAAATCTTGGGGTTTTTTTTTACATCTTATTATTAACATGTCATGTTATACAAGCATTACTGATTGCTGACTTAATTACATGTCCTGGCTTTATTAATTTGAAATTGGCGCTAAAAGAAATTACTAACTTATCTCTGGTTCATAAAATTCATGATTCTGTATTCATTTCATTGCAAGAATTTTGCATGCAAACTAAGTTTAGATGTATATTCACGTTTATTAAAGTGTTTATATTCTAGCTAAGGGTGTGATTAACATGTTAAAATGCAATCTCCAACTGGTTCAGAATTGCATGTACCATTTAATGTGTAACTTGTATTTATACTCTGATCTGCAACTTCCATTATAAAATTGAAGATGATACCAGATAATGCCATTCTTACACATTCTATGTCACATGTAAATTTTATTTAAGGTTCTTGACTTAGTGTTCAGGTATTATTTGACTTATAAGGATAACGTTTTAGAGCTTCCTTACGTGATTATTTTCTTATAAAAAAAATTCCCCATATTGGGAATGCTACGTCTAATCATTTGATTAGACTTGGCATTCAAAAGCGATTGAATCTAGGCACTAATTTTATTAGACTCGGCGGGTGAATTGTGTAATCTGCTCACGTGGGCAAAATGACTACTTATAAGGGTGAAATCATGTGAAAGTTGATTTGACACCTCGACTTGTTGAAGAAGCTTGTTGTTCAATATCAACATTTCCAGGATTATCCCTTATTCGCTAACACGTTTAAAGAGTATGTTCATGTGCATTTTCAGAAGTAAAACTTCAATTTCTTCTATAATGAATCGTATGCAGTATTACATCATACTTCACTCATTTGTGTTTATCCTTCTCTACTTGTGTGCTCGTGTAGTTGTTTAAGAAACTATCCAAAATACTGCCCAATATTGGGATGTAAATGGAACATTTGGGGGTAGAGAGATTTTCAACCAATTATTGTAACAGATGGTCTTCAAGCCCCTTCGCCTTGCCAGTTATGAAAGTCGTGCGAGTTCTGCTGTCGGTATTCTTCTCGTTAATCGGGGATCTGGGCTGGTGAGGCTTGGCTAACTGTTATGAAAGCAATCTTTTTCAGTGCCCAAGATTAAACCGCTTACTGAACGGTACGCGGAGCTCGGTCTAGCACGGTGCATTCGAAACGGGTAACAACGCGAATACACCGGAACGAAGGATCGGGCTAACGCCACCACCATATCGCGACTTTCGGGCCCTATCGTGTACCCGCGAGTCGATACCGGTAAAACAATTGTATTAAATGCTACTTGAACGCGATCTTCCGTAGAATTTTCGTATTAAATTGCTTGTCTTCCTTCCCCCAATGCGCGGCCTCTGTAGTCATGACTACGAGACAATGCATGGCAATTTAGGCAACAGCGGCGGCTGGAATTCTTTCATAAAATTCTTTTTCGCGCTCTGCTATAACTACTCTTTTTCCTTGAAATACACAAGATATTGACATTGATGCTATATTTGTGTTCGTTCTAGATGATGAGGATCTGCTGCTAGGGTCCAAAATTCATCTGGAACTACGCAATCTATTAATTCATCATTTTCAATTTCATCTCCTTTGAAATTGCAGAGAAGACCCGTACCTGTACTAGTGGAGTTGACTGATAGGTGAGTTTGCTTTAAGAATCAGTCACCTCAGAATCAGTTTGGTCACGTGTTGAACAAATGGTAACAAAAATATTCTTTTGCAGACGAGTGGAGAAGAAAAGATGGACGAGGCGTAAAATCTCGCACCACTATCTGTAACGAAGATGCTGAGGGGCCAAAATCGTATGGATTTTTTGGAGTGATGTGCAGTAATGGATCACCATTGGATGGCGATGCTGAAATTCAGGCTGGGATTGTGACCATTAAATTTGACGTAGCAGTTAAGGGAGAGGGTTAAAACGACGAACCCAAGGTGGAGGGGAAGACGAAGTTTTAGGTAATGTCACATCGCATGCAGCAGAAATTACACTATGGAAATTTAAAATACTGTTTTAATAAAATTCCAAATGAAACATTTCATTGTACTTTCTATGAAATTGTCAATGTTAATTTTTCTATATTCTTATACGGAAAAAAAACTAGATTCAGTTTATAGCTACTAGCTTTATTCAGTATTTATCTTGTGTCGGGAAAATAATTTCAAGAAGCAGCTTAGGAAGAAGGGCATTATTGTTCGATTGAACTTATGTAAATTAACCATTAAGTTGTTTAATCTTCACGAGTCGGGGTATCCAGTGGCCTCGAAAGTCAGGAAATTGACCTAAAGATTTTAGTACCTTAAAAATGTTGCAAGTTCTTGTTAAACACAATATGATGCTGGAATTCCGTTTGCATCGTGAACAAGAAACAATGCTTTTTCAAACAAACTCTTTGGGGAAAAAAGCTTTGCTAATTGGTCGTGGGAAATGGTCCTTAAATTTTTAAGGGATGCGACTTGAAATCCTATAAATATGCTACTTTTTTTCCAGCAAATTTTGCGATACCTAATTTTTTGCGCTAAGTTTTATGTAAAATTTACATTATGAATGATAATCATAAAGCTCATGGCCCATTCAGGTTGCATCCATATGCAAAATAATACCCCGCTAGGACCAGGATTTGATTAGATTAATTAGTACAATTTAACAATAAGATTTCTAGAATTAAACTAACAATTGATGCAAGGGTTTAATGCAGGCTCATGGCAAAATTTAAAAGAATTTATTCCTTCCTGCCGATGTTAACCAGATCGTATGCAAAATATGGGGCGCTTTTTGACGTACCATGAGCTTGATGATCGTTCATGACGTTCATTTTTACGTAGAAAATGACACAAAAAATGTAGCAAATGAAATGCTGCATAAGAGATTGTGCTATCTATTTGGCTCCTGACAATCTGAAGACTGTTTTTGCAAGGATGGTTGGATACTATCCTGATACGATGCTCTTTCCTCTATTTGTTCTTTAACTTATTGGATTAAGGAGCTAGGGATTGGTTTTATGTTTGTAATGACTAATGACGTTGTACGTTGGGTAATTTACCCCCTACAAAATGGTATTTTTGTACTTGACTGTAGGATAATAAATTGAATTGATTGGAAATTTCAAACCGAATCTTGAAAATATAAAATGGGAGGGAATAATATATTTGCATTTAAAGCGTGATTTTTCTTCTACTGCTTCTTTACAAATGCAAATTGTTTAGCAGTAAATGTGTAATTTTTGAATTTTTCTAAGGTAGAAGCGCGATTTTTTTAAGGTAAAATTGTGATTTTTCAAAGGGCAAAGTGCGGGTTTTTTCGATTTACGTAATTCAATTCTCAAAAAATATTTTCTTTCAAAAGCGTAGAAATCAAATTACAAAACATATTGTAAAGCAATTTTTTAATTGACATTCGCGCGATAAACAGTTAAACTCTTTATATGCATCACTCGTTGAATTTGATAAATTCATGGAATTCCCGGAACGAAATAATAATTTTATGCAAATTTCTTATGTGTGCAGCGTGTGTATAAATGGGTGCAGCGTTAGATGTTCTGCTGGCATTTGTCGTGGAGCACTTGAAGAAATCAAGTCATGGCTTCAGCAAAACTTGGATTTGCTTTTTATTTTTTTACTGCTCGGTGTGTCAGTTTGCAAAACCGATGTCCCGTATAAGCAGTTGCATCAAAAAACGAACTCTTCGCAAAGGGACGGTCAGAACTGTGTTCACGCAACAGGCAGAGGTGAGTTTGGGCAGTTAGGCCAAGTTTTTCAAGACCAGAATCGAGGGCATTTATAAGGCAATCGAATTAACAGTTTTGCCTGTGCCATTTTTAGATTTGCCTGGAATATTTTACACCTATTAAATACCTTAATTACCTATGAAATCTTTGGGATCCTCTTCGGTAGGTTTCCCGCCAAACATTTTCAAATCTTGTTTGATAAGCCCCACATTTTTTTTTGTTCTTGAATACATTCCAGTTAAGTATCTTCTCTACGATGCCTAAAATTCTCTTAAACGCATCTGTCAAATCATCGTGATGAGGAAGAGTTGTCTTCGGATTCATCTTCCTCGTCGCTTTTGTCGTCTTTTTCTTCTCGCAAACGAGAAGATACGGTTTCTAAGTGCTTCCGCAGGTGTGGGAGTAACTCTATTGCGACAGCTGCCATCGTATCCGAGCCTCGCAATAAAACATTTTGATGAATTACGGAATTTTGAACGGATTTGTCCTACAAAATGTAAACAAACGTATAATTAACAATTGCGTTTTTACAGGGTATTTTTGGCATGTTTGGCGTCACAGATAGCAATGGCAATTGTATCGGGTTTTTTTACTTTTTTTTTTTTTTTTTAAGCTCCTGTATGCATCTGTTTCTCAAGAGGATGTAGAGGTGCGGATGAAAGTCTTAATCCGCCTACAACAAATCGTAGAGTTCAGGACGAAATTGGCAGAATTTCTCGCAGGTAATATTGGATTTTAAACTAATTCGCCGGTTACGTTTTGCTATTAAACTGGGTGTACAATTTTTGGCAAATCCTCGCAAATTCAAACGCCTATGCCACGAATTTATGAAAATCCATCTTTTTCTACGTCGGTTTAGTCGCTGTCGATTTTACGCCGAATGGTATCCTCGGAGTAAGAATTTCCGCTACAACTTTTTTAACTGTTATACAATTAAGGATAAAACTTCGGCCAAAACCGCGAAACAGATGCTGTCGACCTTAACTCGTACAGAATATTTTTCAGGTACTTTTTTTATTATGTTGTCGTAATTTGCGTAAATTGTCTTAAGTTTAGGAAATAATCACTGCCTTTGGTTGCTACGCGGTGATATTTTTAGGCCGCTTCTACGCCGCAACTATCTTTGGAAATAATTAATTGTGTTGCTTTTGGACGACTCGAATTCAAAATTGGAGGCCTCGTTAAACGCGACGGACGATTCTGCGAAGAAGGGCTTCGGCGCCAAAGTAATTTTCATCAAATTATTCGGTTGATCTTTGTAGTTAGTGTTCGTGAAAACGCGATTGTTAATGCGTTTGTTTACGTTTTTTAGGACAAATCCGTTCAAAATTCCATAATTCATCAAAATGTTTTATTGCAAGGATCGGATGTGATGGCAGCTGTCGCAATAGAGTTGCTCACACACTTGCGGAAGCACTTAGAAACCGTATCTTCTCGTTTGCGAGAAGAAAAAGACGCGCGAACTATTGTTGGCGAACTATTGACACGTAATGATTACATGTCAATAGTTCGCCAGTGCAAACAGTTCGCGAACAATAAGTTCGCTATTAAATCAGTTCTTTACTACGTAGTCATGTGAATGCATGTTTTAATGGATCCCTGCGATTGTTGTTTTTTATATACTATCTGTACATGATTTTATTTATACTATGTTTATTTTTATTTTCTTTCTTTCTTTCTTTCTTTTTCTTTCTTTGCCGTGTTTCTACGACACAATTTTCATTCATGCTTTTTAGAAAAAAAAAAAAAATAAATAAAAGTTTTGTTGAAAATGAAAACGTTAATTAATTGTTGGGTTGGTTTTTTAGTGCAGCATTTCACAAGTATTTGGACTTTCATATTACGTACGCATCAGATGTGAAGGTAAATTTCAAATTGTGCTATTTCTGAATTTCTCATGGGAATGGTCGTGGTTAATAGAGTTTGTGCCAGCCAACGTCTTAACGTACGTTAACGGCGGGAAGGGAGGAGTCACGGACTGAACTAACTGAACGTCATGAGTGCGCATGCGTGGTTCTTCCCTTCCGGACTCTAACGGCGTTGGCTGGCTCAATAGAGTTTGAGCCAGGCAACGATAACGATAACGATGTGCATTCATGACGTTCAGTTAGTTCATTCTGTGGTTCCTCCCTTACCGCCATTAACGTTAACGTTAAGGCGTTGACTGGCTCAAACTCTCTTATAAACTATATACTACATAGCTTTTGAAACTATATATATAGCGATGAATATTTCAACAGTTTCGATTCGTACAATTCTTGGAATATTTTCTTTTAAAATTCAGAGAATTCAAATTACGAAAGCAATGTTTTTAATTTACGCTACATTTCTAATCAATTCAATTTATTATCCTACAGTCAGTACAAAAATACCATTTTGTAGGGGGTAAATTACCCAACGTACAACGTCATTACAAACCGAATCTTGAAAATATAAAATGGGAGGGAATTACACATTTGCATTTATAAAGCGTGATTTTTCTTCTACTGCTTCTTTATAAATGCAAATTCTTTAGCAGTAAAGGTGTAATTTTTTGAATTTTTCTAAGGTCAAATTGTGATTTTTCAAAAGGGCAAAGTGCGACTTTTTCCATTTTAATTCAATTCTTGAAAAATATTTTCTTTCAAAAGCTGAGAAATCAAATTACAAAACATTGTAAAGCAATAATTTTTAATTGACATTCGCGCGATAAACAGTTAAACTAACTCTTTATATGCAAATGCGTATAATCACTCGTTGAATTTGACAAATTCATGGAATTCCTGGCACAAAATAATAATTTAATGCCGAAACGTACAACTTTTTATTTTTATCGTGTGTCTCTCTACTCGGTAATACCGAAGAGTTTCACCTCCTCATTTTTTGGTGTTATTGGCCCGAAACCAAATCTAGCAGACGCTCCATTTACAAAATAAAAAGACAAAATCTAGCAGACGCTCCATTCCGAAATAAAGACACCACATTTGAAATTAGTGGGACTCCGTCATTTCGCGATTACGACGGATAAAAGCCAAATATTAGTTTAAACCCCGAGTTAGTCGAGTTTGTCTTTGTGGAAGGTACGTCGGGAACATTTAAACCTGAAAACGACGATTTAGATGTATGCCATTTTTGTACCGTTTAGTAATTTAAACCTGATTCGTTTCAGGCCAGTGTTAACGATGACCGAAACCACGATTTTTGAAGAAATCTTGGGGAAATCCGGATTGACTTTTCAAAGAAATGGCCAACCCATTCTCTGTAAGCTCTTGTTTCGTAAATCACGTTTTTAAATTCGTCGATAATCCGCAATAATATGTGAAATGTCTCCCTCGTATATAGCTGAAGATCGGGTGGTTTTTCAGCGTAAACTCGGCCAAAACTTTAAAACGCCTGACTCTAAAAAGGTTTGGCAATTACGATTCTGCTAGTCGTTTGATGTAAAAACAAGGCATCTAATGAATATTTTGATTTTACAGATTGTTCAAAAATTTGTATCTGGCTTCCGAAACTTCGTCGAAGATGTGGGGAAGTTGTATTTGTGCTTAACTCCGGTTCAAACCGAGGCGACGAGTGCGAGGTAATGTCTAAAATTAATACGAAGATGAACAAGTTCGGCGCGTCATAATCTTAAATTTTTTATATTTCGGTAGTGCCAACGAAGGAAATCCCGACTCTTTAGTCCGGTTACTGCTACGAAACACCGTTTTGCAGGTGAATTGCGAATGCCGTTTCGAATATGTGGTTTAATTTGACAAATGCCAGCTTGTCACTCAAATGTTTTGCATTTCAGTCCGAAATAGTCGACAATTTGCTAGAAAAATTAGCAGAATTGGACACTAACGACGAGTAAGTGTCGCGTTTTGTTTACGTTGAGAGTAATCGCACGTTAGACAGTTTGAGTTTGCCGCGCGTGTTCACACATACTGCAACGTTAACGGCGGGAAGGGGGGAACCACGCGTACTCACCCGTTACGTTCAGTTAGTTCGATGCGTGGCTTCTCCCCTTTCCCGCCGCTAACGTCGAGGTACGTGTAAAGATGTGCGGCTCGATCGGTCTAATCGCGTACGATGCGCGCCTTGATCCGTTTTTGTTTAGCTCCGCATTCGAAGAAGGGGAACACAAAAAAGTGCCACGCATGATTCTGTTTCAGTTTCGTCGTCTGGATGTTTTGGTCGACAGCACGGTGAGTTACTCGAGCTGCCGATTATTTTCCCCGCCATCCACGCCTCTCTAAATTCGGTAATTCCACCGCGATAGAAATGCTGCGAAAAATTGCTGGAAATCTTCGATGTCGTAACGCTCGACATGCAGAAAGAAATCATCGCCGTGGTGCCGGAGATTTTATACGAGAAGGATCACGAGACTGTAGCGCAGCATTGGGTGTAGGCATTACCGGTTGTACTATGATCGCCGAAGTATACCAACGTAACGAGACACGGATTACGATATTGACTTTTTTTTTTTTTTTTTTGCCACTTTCCTCAGGGGTCTCTTGAAAACGAAAATCGATCTAACGGTTGCCGTTCTGGATGCTTTCCCGATGTTAATCGTGTCTTCGGACATCATCGCCGAAGTACGACGATTTTGCTTTGCATTTGTTTTTCTGACATGCGTTACGTGTGCAATTATCACGGCGAGTCTGTGATGCGATATCGGTTTAATCTGATACATTTTTCAAAAATATAAAATGCACAGGTAAAAACCACTGTTTTCGGAATGATGGAGTCGGTACGACTGAACGATTTACCGGTCATCGTCCGGTTTCTCTTGCAAAGCGTCGAGTCGACTCAAGATGCCACGGAGGTGAGCCGCTATTTATCGTATCTTCGTTTTGATTTGTGGTCGCGCTAAACACCCTCACGAGCTTTGTAACATTTAAAAGGTTTTAAAAGAATTGAAATCCAAACTGGACTTCTCGTCGCCGGCGACAAACACGTCTCAGCGATCGTCGCAAGTTGCTGCGAAAAAGTACGCTCGTCAGGTGATGCAACACGTTTCCCGGATTTCGCTTTCGGTGCCATTTATCGTTATGTTTTTTATTAAAGAGCCGATCAGAAAAAGCGCAATTACCAAGTGTTGACGCTTGAAGAGATCAAGTTGTCGCTTCAGCTAAACTCTGATGTTAGGACTGCCCTCGTAAAGCTCATCGACAGCGAGCAAACGGAGGTGGAGCAACTGGGCGTGATAGACGTCCTTTTGATTTTTTTGCTGCTCGACGTGTCGGTTTGCAAAAAAAAACCGATGTCCCGTATAAGCAGTTGCATCAAAAAGCGAACTCTTCGCAAGGGGACGGTCAGAACGGTGTTCACGCAGCAGGCAGAGGTGAGTTTGGGCAGTTCGGGCAAGTTTTTCAAGACCGGAATCGAGGGTGTTTATTGACAGTTTTGCCCCTGCCGTATTTTAGATTTGCCTGGAATATTTTACGCCTATTCAATTCCTTATGGAAGAACTGCTTCGCTCGAACGACGCGGCACTGCGGAATTTCGCCCAGTGTCTTTACACTCTCGCTTTTTCCCATCTCGACGACTCCCGAGTGACCCGAGACATCGTTTCCTCGCTAATCGCTCACTCTCGAAGCGGATTCGAACCGGAAATGGGTGCGGCGTTGGATGTTCTGCTGGCTTTCGTCGTGGAGCAGCACAAGAAAATCGCCCCTTACGGAACATTTTTAAAGGTACGATTTCGGCGCGGTTTCGTCGTCGCTTTGATCGCTTGCTCGCGCTACAAATCCGGGTTGCTTTCTTGCCCTTAGAGCTTGCTAGATTACATCGAAACGTGGAACATGGCTCACGTCAGGAAAGTGTACATGATCCTCAGTTACTTGGGAGGCGGACAGAGTGCCAACGAGCGGGAACTAAACGACTTGGTGTACATTTTAATAAGGAAGCAGATTGGCAATCCCGGCTCGCAGTAAGACACACTCCGTCGATGTTACGTAGACCCTGAATATATTCGGTGCGCTCACGTTGTTTTCGCTCGTTGCAGTTACCAGCGCATCGGTGTCATCGGCGCGCTCGTGTTTATTAAAGTGTTGTTAAAAAGGTAAACGGCGAAATCGGTGCATCTCTTTTATCGGAATAAATCGTTTCGGCGGATTTCGTCACTTCTGCTGTTATTGTTTGTTTGCAGAGAAGGGGAGTTGGCTGCCAAAGACGTCAAACTTGAAGAAGCCTGCGAACTTTTCAAATTGGTCGAGCGCTACATGGAAAAGGACTTCGAAGCGAAATCTTTGCTGTACGACGAAGTTTCCGCTTCGATTCAACAGAAGGAAATCAAGCCGAGTTTCGTGGTGCGTATTACGGTTCGATGCACCTCGCACGTTTTCAGCTTCTCGCCCGTTTAACTGCGAATGCGCGTTTTTGGTTTAGACGTGGCTGGCGGAAAACATGGCTACCGATTTCGAGGACGATTTCGTCGTGGACGCAAGCGACGAGTTGCAAAAGTAAGACTGCAATTAATGTCGAGCCGAGTTTAATTTTTTTGATGTTGAACTGAAAAACGGCTGCCGTGTTGTCGTTAGTAAAATGGACCGGTTCTAGGGGATAAGCTCGCAGAAGATAAACTTGAAAATTGTGAGGTGACTCGTGAAGGCTCACGATGAGTCGTGTGTTGTAAACGCAATCTGGAGGTCAACCAAACCTAACCTAAAAGTACCCTTTTTATAGGTGTTCATGCGGGCCGACGCTGATGGTCGAGTGGGTTACGTGCTCGCCTTTCGATCCTAGGTTGCGGGGTTCGCTCCCCGGTTGAGGCCGGTGGGAATTTTTACGGATGGGAGAAATTCCCTGAGTGGCGACTCTTTCGGATGAGAGTTTAAACCGAGGTCCGGT
>JAUJYV010001301.1:0-19209 GCA_033995625.1 Ophyiulus pilosus
ATCACAAATTATCACGAAAAATTTGGTCAGGAATTACGCATTTTAAATCTGTCATTAAATTTCGCTGGATATCGGTGATGGCAAGAAAGTGTCATCATCAGCTTTAAGCTAGAGTACTTGACTGGAGCTTAATTAATATCAACAATTCGCTGTCACGTCACTTGGGGCAGCAACTGTCAGTTCGCTAAAGGTGAAACCGTCGCAGCATCTTTCAATTCCCCTTCCATTCAGCAAAGAAAATGTGCGACACCTTCTTCAATATGTACATCTCCCGAGCAATACACCATATACAAGGCTAGGAGATAGCATCTCGATATATTACATTAGAGAGGAACATCGAAAAGCCCATCTTGCAATTTCAAATCCACAGATTTCAGCCAAGAATCAATAACGCCACTGAGGCAAAAAGGGCTTTTGCGTGTATGTCGAATTTCCACGCAAAACAAGCACAAAGAAATCCATTGAATTTGCTGGGTGATCTCCCTAAGTCTGGATCTTCCCAGCTTTTAAAAAGACTTTGAGCACCACCACGCGTGCAATATGAGTATAGGTTACTAAGAAACGCACATACTTCAGGATGGATTGTCTGCTGGTTTGCAATTTCAGGAATGGATTTTCGATTTTTCAAAGTCCATTAGTCTTAAGATACACCCTTGTATGCCAATGATGAGTTCATACATACATCTTTGATGGAACAACAAAAAAGTACATACGGCACTAAATAACAGAGACCATTGGATGATGAGGACAACTACTCAATTTAGCGATTGATTTTCCATTACTCAGGACAGACGCGATGCTTTGGCCTCGAGGATAATTTAGTGTTCGTCGTTGTTAATAGCAAACAAAGGATAAAACGATGCATAACTGCATTTGATTGGTGTTCTTAACATAAATCATCTTGATTGTTCAGCCTATTATACTGTATAACTGAGTTTTATTGGAACTCGGAGTATCACTTGTTGCTTTGTTTGCGGAAATCTGCCATAAATTGAATATAGCCATAAAAGTAGACCTATCTATTCATGGGATTATACTTCAAAAATAATGCATTTCTCACAACTATCGTAAAACCTTGTCGCAATACAATGACGTATTCCATAAAACACATAAACCCAAATTCACCATGCTCTATTAGCAGAATTTGCATCGACGGTTACATATCGATTTCCATTAATTGAAATCAATTCTAATTATGAATAACCAATGTCCAAACACGTTAAGTGTTGCGGTTGGAAAATGACGGGTTTTTGGAGTGTTTTCGACGCTGATGGCCTCCTAATTAAAGCATAAAATGCAATATCTCCTAACGAGGTTATTTTTGCTACTGAGATGCTTCCTTAATTCCCAAAGTACAGTCTTAATAAGGAAAGGAGGTAAGCCAATTTATAAACAGGACTTAATTTATCTAAAATACTCGAGGGCTATCAGTCCAAAATTAATCTTGTCTTCATATTAGGTTCTCTGCTTAGAAATTAGTTTAACCTTAAAGGTCAGGCTTAAAGGATTTTGAACCAAAATGCAATGGACGGCTATAGATTGTTGGCCTTGGAAACAGGTTATTGATCTTGCCTCATGGTTAAATGCGTTTCATTTTATACTATCAATTAAGACGTATATACCATCTGTTGTAGACAAAGGTGCAAAAGGCCATCAATACAGCAGCCTTGGTTACTTTGTTAAAAACCATCGCTTGCATATAGACACACACGAATTTTATTTCTACATTTGTGGTAATGACCATCATGATTTTGTCTACAGACTTGACGATTGAAGTGGATATATAAAATGAGAAAATGGATGTTGCTAATGGTATTAAAGCTAGTCCAATCATTAGGTTCTGACCACTCTTATAATGTCACTAATCCGATTTAAATGTGGTCATCAACCCTTAAGTTGAAATTTAACGATCACAACAACATCACCAAGCTATTTCTAATAGCATCAGCCTAGCGATTTAGAAACCAAGTTAATGATCTGTAAAGGTTAATGAAATTTTCAGAGAAATGTTAACGAGGGATATTAATAAATTCCCCAACATTTCACACAACTAGCATAATTTTGAATAATCGCATACTGCAAACGCTGTCTGATGAAATCTGTAATTTTTCGTGAAACTATTTCAGTGTTGGTTTTTGATCAATACATATCTTTGACATACCGCCCTAGCACAACTGCGGTTTTTAATCTACAGTTCAAACTGCCAAAAAGTAGAAATATTGAAATTCCTTCCCTTCTGATCAATGGTATATATCTATTCGTTGTTATGCAGTTGAAATATAGACGGAGCCACCAGGATTGTTATGTGGACTTCTAAAGTCAGGTATATTAACATTAATTTGGACAATTTGGTGTGACTCACCATAACACGTTTGTAAGTTGGGGCATTTTTACCAAATAGTTTCCACCATTGTTCTACGTACATATGTTGTCAACACAAAAGAAGGAGATACCTCATCAACTCAATGTCACAGATCTTATCCAAGCAATTTGATGGCTTTAAATGAAGCAGAACTTAACCCTCATTAGCAAGCACGAATGGATGCGAACAGCCACACCTTGCAACAACACGTGTCAAGCCATGCTAAAACAACGAAAGATGCAATGATGAAACTGAAATTTTGAGACTCACCAGGATTGGCCACAGGCGGACCAGACGTTGGCATGGATCGGGGTGGCCGAAGGGCGCGGTCCATCTATCGTCTTCAAAATGGTCAGCAGGATCCAACCCTCACGGGTCTCCAAGTGTCGGGTTCGGTCGTCCCTAAGCTCGGCTTGCGATTCCAGGGCGAGTCGAGCTTGCGCAAACTTGGGTCCAAAACAGCGTAAAAGATGTTCATTCTTGCATAGTTTAACTCGAAAAAAAGCATCGCTGATTGAATTTAGCTGGTGGAGGCAATTTCGCCGAGGCTTCTGGATGAAAAATATGCCTAAGAAAAGAAAAGAAAAAGAAGGGGGAAAATAAGAAGATAAGCTGAGCATTAATAGAAATCTAATTGGACGTCGGATGAACACATTCACAATCTGAAATTAGATATTGGGCGACGTAAGAAAATAAATATATTCAATAAAAGTGTGCGTTGTTGAAGATCAGTAGTGTCGCGAAAAACTATCTTCCATTCTCAAACTTTGTATGAGAGAGACGAAAAAATAAAACCGAAGGGGTGAACATTAAATGACGCTTAGTCACTATCGACAATTTCTTCGATCGAAATTCAATCCCAAGAACCTGATTTTCAATCCTCTGACGTGATATTGGAGCGGAAGAAAATGTTTTGTAGGGAATTCCTTCATTTCGAGGCAGATGGAGGTTTCTCATGCTCGCGTCGAAATAGAGATTCGAGGCGTTAATTAAAAGGATGTCTTTACAGTCAACGTCTAAGAAACATTTTTCCCTTTAGGCTTCCATCATTTCTTTTTTCTTTTTCTAGACATCAATAATCTAAGGATGCAACATCGAGACGGCCTTCGAATTAGCATATACATTCTCTGCCCACTTTTAGATAATGATAAAACAATTTATATAATTTAATTACAAACATGACAAAATCTGAGTACTTCCAGATGACCTGATGATCCCTGCCATTCGGGGTGTTGTAACGAATTCAAGTCATTATTATGCTTTATACAAGTGAATGAGTGTTTGTGATTTTACTTATGCCTGGATGAATTCCTGTTATGCAAATCTCAAGGAAACAAACAGCTTTGTGAAACAAATGCCTTTTTATATTAAACCAAATTTGAATAATATGCAACACTAGTTAAAATCTCTAAGTACGAGTATATTCACAATACCTTTAATAAATTCTGACTTAGAAATATAATTCTCTGACCATCATAATATAATGACATATTAACCAGAAACGAATGTAATTTCTAAATTAGCACCTGGTGTATATAATAATATACTTTACAAGTGACAAATATTATCCATAATTCCCAAGAAACCATTTCGTAAAAAAATAGAATTGTAGATAAAAGCTTAACCGCTATTTTACGACTACATACGATAAATTCGTTCATAGAAAACTGGGCACAGATTTCTGGGAAAATATAATTTCCTACCGTTGCATAATACAGTATTAAGACATAGACATCATTCAGACCATTTACAGCAGCTAACAAACCAAATGTAATGTTCTTTCGATTGTTTAGACTAAAAAAAGTACTCAGTTTCGGAAACATAGCCGCAAACTGTAAACACCAATTAGTACTCGCATTATTACTTTCGCTTTTTCTTACCAGACGGCACATTATGGATGACTAGATAATGCAGTAGAGGTTCTAACCATGCAACAATAGCTTTTATGATATCGAGATGACAACTGGTGCAAAGTTTATCTTTTAGAGTAGTAGTTATGCAGAAATAAGTTTAAATGAATGGTTATGCTGCTCTACATTCTGGGGTTAATGTTCAAATGCAGCATGCACTACCTACGATGCAGAGGCTAACGTTTGCTAGGATCAATAGCGGCAATGGGAAAATCCCCTTAAAGTTGTGCAATCTAATACACATCCCTGCAGTTGTGCCCCGTCAGTAAATGGGAAACACGACCAAAGAAAACGGGTTATAAAATGTTACAAAAGAAAATAGAAAGTTAAGTGGCAATAGAAGGCAATAAAACTAGGCAAAATTGAACCTTACGGGACAAAGGCAATCTCGCACAGCAAAGGAGATTGCAGTGATTGCCTTTAACAGGGGCAAACTTGAGATGAAGGGGAGAAATAAAATTCACCAACAATTATAAAAAACAACCTGATAATAAAACTAAAAGCACTATAATACATTTGAGTGCCATTTGCAAGAAATATAGAGCAGTAAAACTGGCGAATAAAAACGCTTTATTAGGGAAGTCGCATGAACTTGTGCCAATTTTGGTAATGTATGGAATACGAAAATGATTATGGAATAAATAAACCTGAAAGGTAATTTGTTTAAGAAACCTTTCAACTAAACCTTAATGTGACAAGAAATCGCTACGTTAATTTTATGATAAAACCAGTGCAACAAACTCGTTTAAGGAAATAAATAGCAGAAACGACTTTCACATATGATATAAACATAGTACAGGGCACCCAATAAATTTTGTGGAAAACCTCAAAATTATTACAAGGGTTTAAATTTTTTAATTTTCAAAGAGCCCCTCCCACGACCAATCACCACAATATTATTCCAAAAAAATTCCAGAACAATGTTTTTTTAACTTTTTAAACTTACAGAGAAAGAAATACATAAGAAATAATACTATGATATGAAAGTATCCATCCAGCAAAATAAAATGTTCGTTACTTTCTAAATAACACAAACCAAATCACGACCTGCGAGAATAATTCTGAGAGAAACATTGAAATAGATGAAAGCTGTGGTAAACCTAAGGGGATATTCCCTGATGTAATTTCGTGAGGGACCATAATGGGGCCGTACCCCATTTTTGTATGTCTGGCAGGTGTCCCTTGCTTCATCAATAATGCACCTAAAAACAAGATAGCTATCGTGCCCTCATTTACGTATTGCCAAAATGAACTCCAGCCAATTAATTATGTCAAGTTGGATGTGGGCGAAATTCTGATTTGGGGCCAATTAAGCTAGATTTAGACTTTGTTGGAATTAGAAAATGCATCATTAAAAGTTTTACTAAAGACTCGACAACTTTGGAGCCGTGATGGAAGCCGCTTAAGTTAATGATATGCTAATCAGGACAAATGGGGAAAAGTGCACAGGGAACGCGAGACCGTCGCCTTGCAATTCCACTTTCGATGATAAACAGTGGAAGTTTTTTATTAAAAAAATAAGTTACAGTTTGGCGATATAAACAACGAAACGAATGATCAATAACGTTTGCTAATTTCACAACATGAGTTTATACACAGTGTTCACTAGACGGGGAAGAAGCCTGCCATTGTTTGTCTAATCCGATTTTCGAATAGATGTGAATAGTATAGGAGATACACTGTAGTATTTCTCAAACATAGGTCTCTTATACCCGAGTTATTCTATACAAACTGCCGCATGAGCTTATTACGAGGGTAGGAATCCTATTTCTTAGACTAAAGTTTAAACGATTTATACAAAGGAATATATTACATTAACCCATACGCAAATAAGCTGGCTCGAAATTGTACATATATACTACGTCTTCGCTCTAGATCTTAAATATTTCAGTAGCTATAATTCGCCTTCATTTGATAAAACTAATCCCACGCAACTCAATTTTCTATCATAAACCGTGCCTAATTGCTCATTAGACACGTACTCAAAAGGGTTACGGATATTTACGTGTCGCATTGCGTTCGATGCAACAAATTCAATTCCAAACCTGAACAAATTCTAGCGGTGAAAGCTGTTAGCTTAACGTGCGACACATTAAAAAATAGATTTCCGAAACTAATGATTCATTCTGCACATGCAACGTCGGTACTTTCAACAAGAATACGTAATATGCATGGATAAACTATCACACACCCATGAGAATACAAACTTGGTCGCCATGTCTATGCAGCAAGCCCAACTTTTCCAAATTTTTAACTTACAAAAGTTTGGTTCTTTATGTTGTCGTGTTCCATACGCAGGCAAGAAATATATACTAGTTGAAACTTATTAAAGTGGCAATGTGGTGATAATATCATCCATTCGTCTTGGATCTCATTGCGATAACTGTATACAAGATATGACAGAAAGGTTCACAATATGTCGCTTTTATACTTTTCAGTCTGACAGCGCAGTATTTTCATATCAAGATGACAACAACGAAAAAATAACCCACGTTTTTTTTGGATACTAGCTTTGTTCTAATACACTTTAGAGTCTCAGAAGTCATTTTTCGCTCATTAGTGGGCACTTATGGTACTTAAGGCTTGCCTCACTCGTATAAAAATGAAACCAATCCTGGGTTATTGGATATTGTATACGATGAGTCACCTGACTGAATGAGAAGGCTTGTACTGGCATTAAGTATAATGCACAACTTTGTGATCTGCCCTTCATTAGTATGTGAGGCAACATGGAATTGAGGTTTTTTATATCTGTAAAGCCGCTTCCTTAAGCTCAAATTAATGCATTTAAGAGTAAAGAGGAATTAAATGAGGCACGGAATGGATTAATTACTTTCCTGTCCATTAATTGCTGAAACTGCACGGGATGATGTGCAATAGTGGCAAGCTGAGTCCCCACACCCATGTATACAGACAGAATGTTCCATTCCCGGAAGACCTAGCCATCGACCGCTGCTGAAACGCCCTATTCGTTCGTACAAGTACAATGGATGCGATGCGACGTTTATTACTCCGCAATTAATACGAATGCACAAAGATTACTTCATTAAAAGCGAATCATGACATCTAGTTTATTCATGAAAACGCGACATGGATAATGCATTCGAATCACTATTTTGTAATTAAGATAGTTCTACCACTCCAAACAAAACGAACACGAGAGCTTTAAAAAAATAGGAAATTAAGTTGTGTTTACTAACGAAAAACAATAACTTTGGTTTTCAAATTGCGTCCAACAATACGCTCGTATATTTTGTCACATCAACAAGGGATTTGCTTAATTTAAAACACATTATCAATATTCAAGATCTATTTTTCTGATCTTTTGTATTGTATCTATCGTTACGTTGAAGAAGGGGAAACAATGTAATAGTGCAATGCTGACATTGTTGCTGTAAATAACAAAAATCCGTAAATTTAAAAATTGATAAAGCAAAATAGTGCGTGGGTTCATATCTTATCCGACACTTTATACTACATATGCATGGCATATACTACGTCTAACGGAAGTTTATTAAAAATATAAATTTATTTTTCCACCTTGTTTGATATACTTTATAATAATATTTGGGAAATGAATTCGGATTTATATTATAAACCGTTTCTTATACATTCAGGTATTCAGGTATACATACATATGCGTAAACAGAGCTTCATGTCTATTTGGTAGAAATTAACTTTTGTATTGTTTCAAATTTATTTTTCGCACAGATCCACAGGATCAGCCAAT
Organism: Ophyiulus pilosus; assembly: GCA_033995625.1. Classification (NCBI taxonomy): domain Eukaryota; kingdom Metazoa; phylum Arthropoda; class Diplopoda; order Julida; family Julidae; genus Ophyiulus; species Ophyiulus pilosus. The sequence goes on from JAUJYV010001301.1 coordinate 8,003, forward strand.
CAATTAATCAGCTTGTTTTCCTATATTTTCGTTTTCTTTCTTTATTATGTTTAAATTATAGATATTTTTCTATTTTGAAGGTACTCGTAGTAGTTCTAAGCATTCTCAAGGGAAATGATAAAGGACTGAGGTTTCAAAATGACAGGCTCATTATCTTAATATTTGCTTTGAAATTTCCAGATGATAGAAACTAATTCATCGAGTGCTAGAGTTGTATATTCCTGTCTTAGCCCTAGCTCGGTGTCCTTTTTAAGGATATTCGCCACCCTCGACTACAAAATTAATGTCCCGAGTTAACAGTGTTTTCAATCATGAAAACATGCGCAATTTGCCCATGGCAAGGGGAAAAAACTTCTTAATCACAAATCAATTCTGGATATCGTCGTCGTTAAGATTTAAGCTCACAACCAACTGTTCCCCTTCCAGCATTCGGTTGAAGTTTTGGATTAAATGAGGCTTAAATGATCGATTCTTCCTTTCTAATTAAGCAACATGAATATTTATATTCCATGCACCAAACAGGCAAGTTCGGGGCTTAGAAATTTCCGTTCAAACATGAACTTTGTAGTAATATAGCAATTAAGTACTTGAAGGAAGCCTGAAGCTAGCGTGGCTTTTATGGTATAGAGACGTGCACAAATGTTTAATCACATACTTATTGCGAGAGGGGCAGAAGTTAAACGCCAGTCTCAGACCACGGTTACGATTAACAAATGGCCAACAGCCATGCCATGAGAGGAAAGATAATTTAAAATCTCAGATTTAATCAGAAGTACGTTGTTATTACAACACAGCTTAACCGCAAACGCGTAGGAGCTGCGTGCATGGGCATATTCACAACGAAAAATGGTAAAGTTGAATGATTGAATAATGATGTTGTAACTGATACGTGCATCCACGAAAAGTTCTCGAATTTCGGGCAATGTATACGCGAATTTTAATAATAATAATATGCAAATAGTCATCTGATTTCCAATTTCACTTAATTAATTCTTGCTACGCTGCATGCTTTAATAATATCACAAGCACGATGCTGTTAGTTTCAAATATAAAAACAAATGATATCCCCGAATACAAAACGCTTTTGTCTTCCATTACTACAGGAGGGCAAATTATGGGACATATAACATACAGCAGTTGTGTTTCTGAAGTGTGCATTAGTGAGTATTTGAATGAGGTGCTGCATGAAATGTTTGTCCACCATGTCCAAGTGATTTGGAGGGCACTAGAGTGCTATGTGCTAAAGCACTATCTGTGATGACTGCACATAAGCTTCAATCCAACCTCAATGGCATGCAAATAGAAATACTAACAGCTGGGAATATTTGCATTTGTTCGTTAAATTTATGTAGGTTGTTAAACAAGTATAATGAATTATAAATTAAAAATATCTTAAAAACAATAAAGGCATCAATTAGACGCTGAATGCTTCAATGGTAATGCATGTTTGGAGATTTCATAAAATAATATAATGAATACAAATTCAAATGAGACCTACGTATTAACTCAAACTAAGATTTTTGGGGAAAAATCAAAAAATTGTGGCAATTTATTAAATAATGTAACCATTTCATAAATTAAAGCAATTTTCTAATATGATAATATTATAAGAATAAGGGTTCCATTAATATTTTAATAGCTTAAAAAAGTCTATACCAGATTATTTGAAAACCTTTGATGTAAACATATTCTATGCTCAACGACAGCTAGAAACCTTTACATAACAAGTATTCTGTGAAATTAGCGTAAAACAATTATTGATTTTCACACCCTCAGTTCAAATATAGTGTACACACGGACATGACATCTATATCGCAGTCGTGCGATATTATGTTGTTTAGTGTTTTAACTACCAGGAATTATCATACGTTTCTTCCGCCATTTACGCTCACGCACGCAATTCAAAACGTGCAGCAAATTTAAGGTGAACTAATTTCATAGATTGCATATCGGAAATTTCCCCCGAAATAAGCACAAACAACCGTGCCTAATCAAGGGCAATCATACGTGTAAATACGCCCAGTATACCCAAATGCATCTGCTCCACCGTAAATGAAAATATTTTTGAAACTAGATGACATTTCCGTACAAATCAAAACTGCCTGTATTTCCTCATTTCTATAAATTTCAATAACTTTTACTATATACTATACTATTCATCATATTTATACATACGTCCCATCCCAGCTGAAATGTTCATTGTGATTATAGCTGTAAGCGTAAAGAACAGATGTATTCATTTTACCAATTTCAGCTGGATTAGAAGTTAATAAAAGATGAATACATTCCAAAATTTCCTGATTCAAAAATAACAAAAATTCAGGAAACAATGCCTATTCCGCAAAGACATATACACATATGATCAATTATTTGTTTACTAGAAAGATACAGAATATTTTATTTGTTTAGAAATAAACAAAAGAATTTATTTGATAATCAACATCCTTATTTCTGCAAATAAACAATGGATGCATGCATTTAATTAATTATTTAACTTGACATGTAAAGTATGTGGCAACTTTAGATGAATAGTAAAAAAACAAAGAAGATTATACATAAATACCAAAAATAACACGTTGTTTTAAATTAATATTCAGGAAATAATGCTTTATTTCTTGAATGGAAATATCATCTTGTTGTTAGTAAATAATGTTTTAATAGGAATAAAGTTATACCCTCCATCACAAATATTTTGCCTAACAAATTCAATTACATTTTCAATAGCGTAATACAAATCCATTATTCCGAATAGTTGAATTGAATATTCAAAACACTATGCAACAACTTTCCTTGATTTAAAAATAAAACAAAAGAAATTGCAAATTGCCTATGTATACTGTATGTATATATATACAACGGCGAGCTGAATTCAATTTTGTGATTTCCATATACTTTCACGTGTACAAATCCATATACTTTAGAGTTACAGTGGACGTTCTGCTTTCCTATTTGCATGACTATATCGATCCCCGTACCTTAATTCATATCGATCCAATATTTTCTTCCTTTGTTAGGTTACGAATTCCTGACATAATCGAATCTCGTTTTATACCTAATGTGTGGTCTTTTTATACAGAAAGATGCTCCCATAAATTATAAATGTTGTAGAATATTGCATGGGAATTTTTGGTTTGAATTTATACTGTATACAAAGCTCGATCCGTCACTTGTCCATATATACAAGTCACATTTATTTATTAAATTATTTTTAGAATTGTAATACGATATTGACGAATGCCAACAGAATGAAAATATGCAAACACGACAACTAAATATATCTGGAATTTATATTTAAGAATTGTTTTCCCCACTGAAGTGCAGTTTTAGCAATCAACGATTAATCAAATTAATTTTCCTTTTTTTTATTTATAAAAACGAATTTAACAATAATTCGGAATGCAATACCAAAATAAAAAAAACTGTACGTTCACTTTTGGTGTAAAACTGAGTTGGGTAAAACATTTTCATGCATAAGAATTGACACACTCTAACTATTTTAGCATATTGAATAAGTGAAAAACGTAGTTTAAATTCTCTTTGGAGTAGAATTTGGGATCCAACATGACTATATGTTTAAGATTTCAGAATAAAATATTTTATTGGCAATTTTCCCATAAAAATGTTGAGTGGTATTGGAAACCGGCAGATGCAGTTTGTTTTGTGTCACGCGACTTAAAATATTAAGATCAGTGTGGCATTCTTGAAAATAACCATGAAAAATATATTTAGCCATAATGGAAAAATTGATTCTTTCTGGAAAACTCACACAGTTTTACTGAAGTGCTATCGATTTTTGGAGCAAAAAATCTCAAAAGACCCTTACAAACACGCATGGTACACTGATTGATATATGGCACATTACAAAAAATGAGAAACAATGAGTCTATACCTGCTGAATAAATTTTGAATTAAGACAAACTAAACGTATCTGACAATATCTTAGACCATGACTCAATCTTTATTGCTGAAAGATGCATTGTAATAATCCACAATTTTAAACATATTAAACATTTCTGAAGGTTTCAACTTTTCATATATTTTTATTAAAATAATAAATGACCTAGAAGTATTTAGGAAAATCTATCCGTATAAATGCAACAATGTTAATACCGTTGGCGTTCAAAATTCGACTTCTTAGCTTTTGAATGCATAGAACTAAAAGTTTGAGTGAAAATATGCCACGCATAAGCACGCACTTTTCCAATATTGGCAAATTCATGAAAACGGCTACGCATCGATTCTTCATTTCTGCGTAAACCGTTGGCACAGCTCACATCTTATTCTTATGAATTATTGATTGACCAACACTATACGTGACGTCAGCGTCGTTATTTCATTAGGTGAGGAAAACGAGATAAATTTAGACACTTTTGGCTTATACCTATTAATTCTATGCGTGGCATTATCGAATGTGGATACATATGCGTCACATTTGATGTATGCATGCTCATTATAAAATGTCAAGTTAGATGGTGACGACTAATATATCGATTAATAAATTCTAAAGCGCAAATTGAAATATTCATAGACGTTATGAATTGGAGTTAAATACTCCAAGGCGAACACACTTAAATTTCACTAATTGATGACATGATACTAACGTAAAAAAAGATATTTAATAAGCGCTGCAATTTACATCTAGAATTGTATACCTAAGAAATTGATATCATTTCTAGAAATACAAAATATTTATTTGAACGTGCTGATGTAGTATTATTTTCTCTGCCTGTTCAATTGTAGATAACTCCTTTTTCCATCTAGAATCACTTAAATCTGTTAAAACGCACAGCGTTTAAATGAAAGCAGATAAAAAACCGCTGGATCACCTTTAAAAACCAAATAAGATCCGAAACTTGCGCTTGACACCAGCTTATTTTTTAACAGGTGGTTAGCGGTAGTAAGTACTAAAGTTCCGAAAGCTAAATCCGTCTATGAAATTCAGACAAAGCATAGTAACTACTTCGGCTTGGGGAAAAAAACAGGCCCATAAATCTAGGCAAGCACAAGTGAAGTTTCGGGGTGCCCCAACACCATTAATTTAAAAACAAAAATCCAATTTCCGGCGTGTCTTTCCATGTAATGCTCGATGACCCAGAGGATGACCCAATGGTCGACCACTCCTCGAATCAATAATTGATTTTGCAACTAAAATAGTTTCAGCAGATAAACGACTTGAATATAAAAAACACGAAATTGTAATTCACTCCTTGAATGCGTCAATGTCGTTTAGCACTAACAAATAAGGTACGAACAAAGAAATCAAGATGCGAGTAACCTATATATATGTATATGGATATCCCTTAAAAATTATCATACAGGTATGGGTCGCTTAAATTGTAATGTCCAATGATTGATTATGGAAAATCTTAGCCCACATTTTAAAATGTATAATTTTAGTAACACGTCCTTCGGGCGAGGAGCATTTGAAATACCAATTACAAATGTCACGTTATTATCATATCGAAAGAAACTACTATACAATGACAGCATTCATGTTCGTGATGCAAGTGATACAGGAACACAAAGATAAAATAGTATAATTAGTGTTGTTGCTGCTAGCAAACCCTAATTTAAATGGCTGCACATCCATTTACCACATAAAGTGAGTTGTGTCAACCACGATTGTTTATTTATCAAAGTTCAGTAAAACGCCTCGAAACAATTATGAACATTAAGTGCTGCATCATATATGTACACTATATCTCAGTAATTATGAGTTATTACGGTTCTCTTTTTTGGTTTTTGATAGAGAAGTATTGTTTCAACATGCCTAGGGTGCACAAAATAATAGAAACACTTGCTACACACATTTGTTAATTAACATAGCATTCCATTCCTAACACTGAAACATCTGTAAATCAACTTTATGATGTTCTTCGCGACAGATTCAGACAATATTTAAGGCAAAATTTGGTTCAAAGCCATATTAATCAAGAAATGTGCAGCTGTAAAACGTGATTTATTGTTCTATACACTCCTAAAATGTCTTCAGAGTTATCGTTCCTTTTATATTAAACCTAACGAATGTTTTCCAAAAACAAATTAAATTCGGTATTTGTAGAACTAATTACGCTGCATTTTTAAATATAAGTATCAATTACCTAAACTAACCTTACATATGCACGTCTACATATTGTTGGTATCACCGAAATTTCCTGGCATACAAAATTGATATCTGCATTAATTAACATTAGTAGCCCTCTATTCCTTGACATATGATCAGGACATAACAATACAGAGGATGATGCCAATGGTGACATAAAGATCGAATGTATGTAAAAAGGTATTTGTTACTAATTCGAGAAGGCATGCTAATGCATTATGTATATCATTATTTTTAATAAAGCAAAAGTTACATAGAAAGTGAGAGTGATATCTACTAGTGCACAATCCAAAAATGCACATGCTCGATTTTAATTTTGTTCTTAACAATTTTCATCCCTACATATTTTTATATATGCAGAAGAGCAATAATATCAAACGCCACAGGCGCGTATATTCTTGTAAATTCATTTCCGCATTATTTTTAAAAAAGCAATTTCGGCATTGGCTATTTGAGCGCTTTAATAAATAGTTGTTGTTCCCTCCAGTAGATGGAAAGAACTATTTAATATTCATCTATCTTAGGCACTCCAGCGGTTTTATTATAATTTCTACCGTGCTTCGTGAATCCCCCATGGAGTGGGTTCGTGGAAAAAGTCAATAGACCCTCGATGGTAATTCATCTTGAAATTCATAATCGCATTCAAATTACGTTGCGTGGTGTGTTTACGCGGTTATCCATCCCCATATATTGGAGTCTATACACTATTTTAATTCCTTCATTAATTAGGAAAAATGCTTTCATTCATTTAGTACTGGATTTAATTAAAAGCCCGGTCTCTTAATTTAACAAATACCACGTAGGGGAACATTGAACTACACATGCCTTGATCGTGCAATTTGTGTGCATGTTTTCTGTCAGCAACAGAAATGATTTGCATAAAACCAATTGCCAGCAAGCTTGGTTCCATGTAGACATTCTTGTACATTTGCACCGGATGCCAGAGGAAAAGGTCCTTGAAATCCATCATCGTTATTTTGAAGCGCAACATTTGAGCCCAAGATGGCAAATTATGATTAACCAATAGCTCTTAGAAACAGCCGTTGGCGACATCAAAGATTCATGGCGACCTTCTATCTACTTTTCACAAGGCAAGTCGATTTGCTTATATACGAAAAAAACACAACATGCTATTTGGGCTGTACAAACGTCAATAGGCACACAAAAAATATAAGAATAGCCATTAGGAATGGAACTGAAAGTTCAAGTTTGTTGGTCGGTTGCTAAGATGTTTAATGCGGTTGAGACAGGCAGCATCAATAATGCAATCGCAATTAGCCTGCTTATGTCCATTTATCTCTTTAATTATCATTCGAGTTTCGGATTCGTGCAACCTACTTTAGTGGTTAATTAAGGTTGCATGTGAGTGCTACCTAATGAAAATCCACAACATTTTCGTAATGTAATGTAAGTTGTTCGATCGAGGGAACGTCACAAGCAAGAGTCACCTGTTTTATTCCTTTTCAATAAAATGGAGAATGGAAAGAGGATAAGAAAATTGGATTGTCTTGTAAGCATCAAGTACATCGCGTCGGGATTTAACTTGAAAATGTTGCACACAAGCAATCTTGAATTGCATATAAAAACTGAAGAACATAATGGAAAACAACAAAAAAAATTCTACCATTTCAGAAAGGTTGTTGCTGTCAGATATCAAAAATGAACACCACGACAGTTAAGTCTTTGAAGTCCAACATTTCTCAAATTCAAATTGTTCTCGCTTTGGAGTTTAGTATCCTTTAACGTTTTTCTCAAATGACCTGTTAGTAGGAGCTAAAGGGGTTTAATTGCCAAATCCGGTACTCCTAACTTTTAATTATCCATGATCATGAAGAAGTACAATGAAACTTTTCCAATTGTAAGGCACTCCCCATAAAACCCAGTTGCTGTGATTGTTCTTTACTGTGTTGGATGGTTAACTTTCTCTTAATGAGCCCCCATAATATCAATTACAGTACGCACCAAGTCTTTCGGTTAACCACACTAATCGTATTATATAAAGTCATCCTTTGAACAGAAAGACGAAGTATCCATGTACAGTAAATACAGTAAGCACAATATGTACGAACAATAATAATAGTATAATTTCACATTTTTCTGTATTTTTATTTTTAGCAGTCTAAACCCACAGAACTATATAAAATCGTATAAATATTATTAATTTATTTGTTTTTTTGTAGTATCTGTCTATATATACTAAACTATACGAAATTCCATCTTCTACGAAACTACCAAAAATGCTATTCAATAAGATTGAACAGCGACATCGACACGAACTTTTACTGCTACCATTGTTTCAAAGAATTTTCAACCACTGCAAGTAGCAGCAAGTGTGCAATTCATGGAAAAGTCACTTTTCTCAAAAACCGGTAGTTCATGTTTGTAAAGCGTGTGGAATTGGCCGATATTTTAATGGTATTCCCCTGGCATTTGCAGATCCCCAGGTTTCACATTGTCTAGGCAACGCCATTTCCACAACCGTACACATGGCATGAACCACGCATTCGTTTAGAATAATGAAAAATGTGCAGCTTACATCGCAAATTCTTAAATCAACATTAGCGATTCCCCTATTGATTGCGCCTTTTAGTTAGAAATAGCAAACTATTTGGCTTAAAAAAATATGATGGGCATGTGTTGATAACGTTTTCTTGAAATATATATCTTTTCGGATAACAAGCACACTTAATACACGCATGAAGTATCTTCCATATTTCCACGTTTCCAGTAACGAGTTTAGTGAGATTTTTAAACTTTATCCATGTGTTAATATTTACCTATTAATTACTAACAGCACTTGTTTATAGAAGAAACTGTACATGATCACTAATGAGCGGCTGAGGCATCATGTTACAAAAAAAGGATGCTAACTTAATTGCATCTATGCTTTGGTGTTATATTAACGTATAAAAAGCTTTTTGTATAAAACTCATGGTGTACAAAAGAGATTATTTAGAAATGGTTGATATTTAAGGCTTCCGGAAAGTTTACTGTAAAAGCCAAATTTCACTATTGTATAGGACAAAAATTCAACCCAACGAATATTTTCACATACTATATTTAAAATTTTACAACAACAAAAATATATAGGGGGAATATTTTACGAGTTACAGCTTCATACATGTATAATTTCTAAAAACAAAATTATCGTGACAGTTATTTGCACACTGGCTTTATAGCTCGGAACCGCCTTAAGAACAATTTGCCAAATAATTGCCCCCAAAATAGGCCAATACGCATTTTCCACATATCACGCGATATGTTGTTTGATGCAACGTTTTATCATTAAATGTTTTATTACATCTTTTGCCGCCAATTTGTAGGCGTAGTATCAGCCTTAATTTTATTTTTGCATGTAATGCAAAAACGAAATGTCACTAACACGGTATCGTAGTGATTCGAACGAATTCTAATAACGTTTATTCTGCATTGCTTATCATGTTGTCGAACATTTTAACCATTTAAATTTCAAATTAGGAGACGTTAATCAAGAGTAAACCTTGACGCTTGACAGTGAAACAAAAGAGAACAATTCAATGAATACGCTCAAATTGCTTCACTGCTGTGACATAAATAAGTTTTGTTGAACATGTATTCGACCAAACTTCAACGTATACACACACTGTACGTTGAAGACCATTTTCAATCAGGAGTTAGTGAAGTGCTGTTTAGGTTGAAATGATAGGTTAAATTATAATTGAAAGTATTTTCAACAATATAATAATTGCAGACGAATTCATTAATTAACCATCTAATAATGCATAATTTAGCAGCTTATTTTCTAATTTTTAACATAATTCAACGTAGTTTCAGATGCCAACTGTCAAATAATAAGCACGTTTTAATATCAATAAAATTAATGACTAGTAATTAATGTTTAGTTAATAATATAATTTTCATGGAAGTATAAATATTTCATTTACTATTCTCATTGTTATTCTATAGACATAACATTCAAACAAATAGCACGATTTTGTATTGCGATACAAGCAGTGTCGTTTTCAAAATTAACTGATGAAAAGAAACTTATGATAAAAATGCAAAACGCGAATGTTTCCAAACAGCACTTGGATTCAGAATAATCATACTAAAATGTGTTCCTACCCCTCTTATATCGTCATTTCTGTCTACAAAGGCATGTAAGGGCATTTCTCGTATAAAATCGATGCATTTTCACTTAGAAAATATTATTTTTGTTTTTGTTCAAATAAGAGTAAATCCCCATTATATACATGTACGTGCGTAATTCCGTTAAACGCAGCACTTATGAGTCCACAATGTTTTCCAAGAAAAGCGTGATTTTCCATGTATTCAATCCTCTGCTGTTATCCCTTCTTTCAATGTAAATACCATTTTTGTTTGCGACATTTATGGGTCTATCATATTTCATCAAATATCACAATTCGTGGAGCCGCGCTGAAGTATATTAAGTGTAGATGAAAATCCATTTGCTTTCAATTTAACAATCCTGACAAGTGAAGCGCAAATCCACAATAAAAATGCCAGAAAAAGAGCAGATTGAAAGTCAATATTTCAACAATTCTAGCTTTAGATGGCTGCTGGCTATAAACATGCATTTCCATGCATAATGCATGCTGGTACATATGTAATAGGGCACTTTTGATATACGGAAATGAAATTCAATAGTCGTAAAATATGACGTGTGTGAAGGGTGGGGTACGTTATGCTAGTCGCAGCTGCTTAGGAACGAAATTGCAGGTATTAGTGACAATCAACAGCCCAATTTGTCAGCTTCAAGGTACGCCAAACCACGATTGCCAATGAAAAAATTAAGCTAAAATAAACACAAAAAGTAGCACGAAGTATTCAATCCAACACATGCATTCCGGAATAAATATATGCCAGTGGGGAATATGGAATAAGTGCATGCACATGCATGTAAAGTATATGGGTGGTTCCATATTTTTTTTTAATAGAGGAAGATGATGAAACAGAAGAGTGCCAAACCCGTATACCATACTTGTAATAGTATTTAGAAACACTATACTGGCTTGTGAAACGAGTTTAGGGACAATACAGTATTTGATGCAAATTCGTGTTTTGATCAGCTAAAATTAATTGTGTGACCACTTTAAGTTACCAA
>JAUJYV010001302.1:0-19198 GCA_033995625.1 Ophyiulus pilosus
TTCTTGACAATTTGGCCCTAATAAATGGCTGCCCAGATTAACCAGTGTCCAGATAAAGCGGAATCGACTGTATTTCCTATACGTTTTTTTTAATCCTTTATCGTTACGATATAATGATTTACCGACATTTTCTTCCAGGGATTATTTACATTTTTTTGTATGTGAATACGTACATCCAAGTTTATGGGTATTTTATTTTCATCGTGCGAGAGTTTGCCCGCATTTTCCCTGTATATGTTCGCGTGCTATTGTACACGATCTTGTTTATAACAGCATTTGCTCGTAAAATTTAATGCCGAATTGTTATAAGTCGGCAAATAAGTTTTCTGTGTTGTAGGCAGTTTAAATAAACAGCTTTTAAAACCCCGTAAATAGTCATAAAATTGAATTGAGCCAGTCAACGCCTTAACGTTAACCTTAACGTTAGAGGCGGGAAGGGAAGAACCACGCACGCGCACCCATTATTGCGTTCAGTTAGTTCATTGAGTAGTTCAAGGCTATGCTCCTCCCATGCCGCCATTAAAGTTAAGGTCAGTATAAAGACGTTGGTGGCTAGCTCAAACTCTCTAATAGTATAGACGGTTTGAGCATGCCAACGTCTTTATACTTAACTTTAATGGCGGGAAGAGAATAACCACGCATGCGCACTCATGACGTTAAGTAGTTCAAGGCTATGCTCCTCCCTTCCCACCATTAAAAGTAAGGTCAGTATAAAGACGTCGTCTAGCTCAAACTCTCTAATAGTAGACAGTTTGAGCATGCCAACGTGTTTATACTTACCTTAACTTTAATGGCGGGATGGGAAGAACCACGCATGTGCACTCATGACGTTCAGTTAGTTCATTGGGTAACTCAAGGCTATATGCTCCTCCCTTCCCGCCATTAAAGTTAAGGTATAAAGACGTCGTCTAGCTCAAACTCTTTAACAGTAGACAGTTTGAGCATGCCAACGTCTTTATACTTACCTTAACTTTAAGGGCGGGATGGTAAGAACCACGCATGCGCACTCATGACGTTCAGTTAGTTCATTGGGTAGTTAAAAGCTATGCTCCTCCCTTCCCGCCATTAAAGTTAAGGTCAGTATAAAGACGTTGGTGGCTAGCTCACTCTCTAATCTTAGACAGTTTGAGCATGCCAACGTCTTTATACTTACATTAACTTTAATGGCGGGATTGGGTAGTTCAGTTCGCGGCTCCTCCCTCCCCGCCTCTAACGTTAAGGTTAACGTTAAGACGTTGGCTGGCTCAATCTCTCTAATAACAAGAAAAAACCATTAATCGTAATTTTGGGATCTTACAAAGCGAACACATTTTGTTTATATTTGCAAACACTATACTTAATCACGTTTCAGCTAATAATTTGACCATACCGATCAATAAGTGAGTACGAATAGGCAGGCGGCGGCGGCCATTGAAGCCCTACATATACACTGGCGCATAATCTGTGATATTCGTAAATGATGGAGGAGACCTTACGAGCCGTAATTAAGGATTTTAAGATAATTAAGGTCAGTGTAAAAAAATCCAATAATGGTCGAGTGTACGATAATGAGCACGCGTCCGTGGCAGCAGTGACAGAGTGACCCGATACAATAACCCTATTTCCTGCGTAATTGCCGAACGTTCAATACATGTCATGGACGACAAAACAAAAGGGGAGCGGGGGTGGGGGCACTACATCCAAAGTGGGGACACAAAGGGGTAAAACAAGGTTGACGGGCAACACGCGATGGCCAATGTCTGTCCAGGTACACAAAACATATCGACTGCCATCGATTGGTCAGCCACGAGGATCGCGTGCCACTGGTCATTGAGCCGCCCACGGCTTCTATATATTCTGTCTCACTATAAGAAAATTGCTCGAATCAATTTGCTATTGTTTTGCAATAATTGCTGAAGCACTATGTTCAGTATATATATGAGGAAGGAGGAGACGCTAGGGGGATGCTTGAGCTTTAAGTGCGCACAAATTGATGTATACATATATAAAACCATCGCCCACCTTTGTTGTACTATGGGCACCGGCTTCGAACGTTTTTGGGGCCTTTAGACATTTTAAATCGAGTGACCTATGTGCAATTTTATGTCAATGGATTATTATTGAAATTTCAATATCACGTTTCCTACAAAATATACATACATAGTAACACCTCGAGCATAGTGAATTTAGTTGGGGGGAATTTAGTAAGGGGCCCCTTAGGGAAAATGGACACCGGAAGAAATGTGTCCCCAGTCCCAAATGTATACTTTAATTTTTAAAATTTCGGGAAAGTCGGGAGTTATGCCCTAAATTTGTGTTAAATACCAATTTTATGCTGGAATTTCCCTTCGAGGTCAGGAAAGTTTCGTTACTAATTAAAATTACTAATTTAAACTATAAGTTTGACTGCTATTTTTTTCTTCTTCTGTAAGGTGTTAAAAAACTAATTAACTGTTTAAGCTCTCGTTTCATTTTCACAAATTTACTAAACCGAAATGGGTCATTGAAAAACGGACGTCCCCGAAATTCCTTCAAAAATTGACCCCCACCCCTCCTACCCCTTGTCCACACGTTGTCCATTTTAGCCCTTCCTCCTTCCCCCCTCATAGACGTCCTTAATGGAGGTCCTTAAAAAGTAGGGTGACCATAAAATGTGTTGGAACGTACAAAGCCCCATCCTATAAATTTCCAAGCACCCTTATCGCTGCCAAATTCCACGACATTTTACCAGATTTTTCTGATTAACGGAAATTTCCTGTAAAACTTAAACAGAAAATCCAACAACTGAAAAATAGCATCATCAGCGGACGTCCACAATGGCTTGCCCCTGTCCACACGGTGTCCACATGACAGCAGACCCTACCCCCTCCCGAGGGCATTTCTTTTGAATGGCCCCAAAGCCTCCTTTCATTGCCCCCTGACGACGAATGGGAATTTTAGCATTTTTCCACAAATATGGCAGCTTCCACGACATAAAAGATCATTCCTAATAACAATTGTATAAGTGGGACGATTTGTAAAGTAGCCTATTTGAGTTTTGGAGGCTCGGTTGTGTCCTTTGACCCGATAGCGTCATCTCCGTGCGAACGAGACTGTAATTACCTGCCGTTGTCTGCTCCTAATTGGACCTCCTTAAGCCGGCTAGAGAAAATTAACATATGCGCTCTTATCGATATTACTGCCAATCATAAATGTCGATATTTCGGCGTGGAAATTACTCGAGGAGTTGAGTTTTCGAGGTTAGTGCAACCGAAAGGTTAAGCCGCTGTCGAACGTTAATTAACTCCGGGTTACCCGCCATGCAACGCTCGCATTCGTTCGGCTATATCCGGCTAACATGTGGCGAAGATCAGTCAATATTCAGGTTTATTTTCGGGGTCTTCCGGGAAGATGCGATGATTAATTTAGCCAGTTATCCACTCCCAACGTTGATGGCGGCGTGAAAAGCCACCAGGTGTCGCTTCGTGTCAAATTTATTTTTGATATTTCCTTCTTTCCCTCTCCCCCTCCATTCAATATTTTTCAAAAATGTATACATATACCGTACGTGTATAATGTGCGTGTTGTCGACGTGTCCGGTAGTGAATCCGGATGGTCAGCGGCCATATCGTAAACCTCCATAACGGGTTATTGAACCTTCGGAATGGGACGTGTGGCTACTTTCCATATTTAGAATTTTTCAATTTTTTGGTCGGCGAAGGGTTAAGAAATCTCTGTTTACCCTTCATAAATTTTAGATGATATTTTCGATGACGCGTGTGCGTAAAATATATGCGCAAACACCGTAATGGTGGCAACGAACCCATAACGTTAATTCACGGTGTGCTGTTACTTGTACAGGGTGAGTTACACGTGCATCAAGATTAAACAATGGAAATTTGGTTTTAAAAGCCTAATTTTTTTGTATATACTTCAAAACTAACGACTAGCACAACTACATACTATACTGACGCCATGTTTGAAGTCCCACGTATGGCTAAACAGCCTATTTTTGCAAATATAATATTTCCGTGCAATTCGCTTCAAAAGATCCCTCACAAAACACCCGACAAGCTCGTGACGTCATAAGTGAAATGAGTGGATTATTCGCGGGCTAGCATCATTTATCAAATGACGCGCTCCTTTGCATCTCGACTATAGTAGTATTTGCAGGAATCCAGCATGGGTGCTTCCTAAGCATTTGTCATTGTCCTCAATCCTCTATTGTTGGCTTTTTGACAATTTGTCAGTTTGTACGTATTATCTAAATGGAGCATTTCTGGCATATTTTCATCGATGACAAATGCCGTACATACACGTTGCCACGCTCAACAGCCTCGGCTCACGCCACGCAAAATGACGCCGAATTAGTTTTTCTCGCTTTTTTTCAAAATGATTTTAACACCTTGCCATTAAACTGGAAATCAGGTTTCACTGTTTCAGTCCCAGCGGTAAATGGGAATTAGAATTTCGTGCTCTTTTCGAACTTAATATTCGTTTTGTTGCACGTGAGAGCATTCTATTTAGGCACGTGTGGACATTCTATTTTGGCATGTGTCGAAATTCCATTTTGGCATGTGCAGAGCATTCCATTTTGGCATGTGTAGGAATTCCATTTTGGCATGTGTAGGAATTCCATTTTGGCATGTGTAGAAATTCCATTTTGGCACGTGTGAACATTCCATTTTAGCACGTGAGAGTATTCCATTTTGGCACGCGAGAGCATTCTATTTTGACATGTGAGAGCATTCCATTTTGGCTTGTGAGAGTATTCCATTTTGGCTTGTGAGAGTATTCCATTTTGGCTTGTGAGAGTATTCCATTTTGGCACGTGAGAGCATTCTATTTTGACATGCTTTTCAAATGTTCCGTTTGTCCATATACAAGATTAATTTTTAAATTTTTGTAATAATTTATGAATCAGTTCAGCAAGAAATCGGTAATAAATATCTACCTGCTTTAATGTATTTCAATTTTCCCCACGCAGATTATAATATGGTATTATATGAAGTGCACCTTAAACCACATTTTGAGGAGAAAATATGGAATTTCAGGTTAAAATTCCAGAATGTTTTCCATACACATTATCGTGCAATCATTGTTTGTTATACAATATCGGCATAATGCTAAATACAAATATGCACGAAAAGGAACATGGCGAGGGGAAACCGTTAACGATTGAATATGTATATTTCTGTATATTTCTCAAATTAAAGGACCCCTCCCTATGAACATGTTTCTCTCCCTTGCCATACCATAATGAAAATACCGTGCACGGGGATATATTTTTGATAGCGTTTTTTTATGTATTATTTTATTATGACGGTTTTTTTTGTTGCTAGTTTAGTTCATGGTGGGCTAGCATCCAAAAAAACAACCCCTGCCTCTGGATTTTCATCTCATGTAATAATCATAATTGTCAACGCATTCGTAAGATGGGATTGGCATATCATTCACGCTCGGAAGGCCTTGAAATGATGGGGTGCGAGCTCCCTAATATTATCATACGTTATCAGCGAATTTCATGTCCATACAACGTAATCCTCACGTTAAACCCAGAGCCAATTTAGATTTGCTTCCCTAATTAATTCTTGGCTAAATTAGATGAACGTTGAAAGACGTTGCTGTCAACTTACTGCGTTACAACATAGGGGCCATTCCAAAAATACGTCTCCGAAATTTCTTCAAAAATTAACTCCCTCCCCGTACACCCTGTCCACACGCTGTCCATTTTATCCATTTCGGCCCAGACCCCGTCATAGACGTCCTTATTAATATTTTTTGTTGAAAAATAGGGTTGGAACATATACAAAGGCCCATCTTATAAATTTCCAAGCATCCTTATCGCTACCAATTCCACGATATTTTTCCAGATTTTTCTGATAAACGGAAATTTCCCGATCTCGAAAGGAAATTTCCGAGACACCTGTCTTCCCCATACAGAATACTTTCGATATTTGAATCTGTTTTGAATAAATGTGAGCAGAATGCACGACAAAAAAAGACATCGTTTTGTTATCACGTATTTCTACGACGATTTCGTATATGTATGTGCATATGTAAGCTTTAAGGTTTCGTCTAACGTAGCACGAGGGCATGCCCACAAACGGAGGTTTGATTGTATGTGTTTCGTCAAGGGAGTTATTTGCATAATAAAGTAGCTTACTCTAGTTTCTGTCGGATGCTGAATCTCTAAGTACATCGGTCTAGGGAAGCTGGATCAACTACCTAAAGCAAGCAAAACAACAGCGTTCGGGGAAATGACAATTTTGTTAAATCCCATTTACCAATTGGACATCCGTATATGTTGGGGGCATCATTCCTAATATGATTGTCTGTACCATCTGGCTCAAACTGTTTAAATTAAGGCAATGTCAGTCATCGTTGACGCTTCTTAGAAGTAACACGAGTAGCACTTATACGTAAATCTGCAACTTCGTTTGAAACGAACGCTCGTTGTTGTGAAAATTTTTGGCATTATGAACCTTGAAAATTCGACTGAAATACATATTCTTGACTTAATCAAATGTTTGTATTAAATCACCTGAAATGCAAGGGCTAAAATTAGCTATAATTTTATTGAGTAGCTGCCCCTTGAAAGTGGGCAATCACTGCGAGCATAATAGCATTATATACATTGTCATCATAATGTTTAATGCAAATACGTACGATTACATGTATGTAGTGAAGACCAAATATGGGTCATGTATGGACATATATGGCTAATTTCAAATATGGTTGGACCAGGAATTGGACACGTCTGGACATACATGGTCCATATATGATCAGGTATGACAGTACTTACTAATATATCTCCGTGGTTATATATGGCTCATACATGGCTATATATGGCCCATCAAGGATTAAATATGGCCCACACATGTCCATATATAACTTTTTCACCCGGGAAACACGTCACGGCACATGCGTCACGGCACACCATACTTTTTTTTAAAGGCCAGTCATTATTATAAGGACATGTCCTCATTTTGGTTTATACCATAATTCCCCAATAGTATTACCAATTCCTTTCGATATTTTTCTGTACATTTTTTTTACTGGTAGTACATGTATAATTTTCAATTCCGGAATCTGCATGTCTTGTTTCCACGCATACACTTTCAAATGACGTCTGTAGGAAAAGACGTGGATAAAATAGCAGAAATTCAATATTTCTGTTAACATGATACTGCGTGTGGATTTTTTAGGGTTTCTGCTATTTTTCGCCTAAGATTTTTTTTGTGAAATTTAAAACTTGAGTACATGAAACGACGGATTTCTCCGTTCCATACGAATGATATTTGAAGAACCATAGCATACATTCGCGCAAATCCATGAAAATTGCATGTCTGGGTCCCCATGGCATCCTGCTTTCAGTATTGAGGATGTCTAAAGAAAACTTTCTGAAGATTTTGTATTTTGATAGCTGCCGAGTCTTCTTTATACAAGTATATACGCATTCGGGTCTGGCTTTTGTTGCATGGATTAGTTTATCTCGATGGAAATGTCGCGCATTAAAAAATTCCACGAAGCAGCCATTTGAGAAAAATGCATTATGGTATACTTAAGAAACATTAAAAATTACATAATTATGTATTGCAAAATTATGATAATTAACCTTTGGAGGCTAAGCCAGTTTTGGACTAGTTGGCTAGACAAGAAATTGAACGAATCTGGACTTATATTTGCATGCATGCTCCTTATATATGACATGTATAACCGTATACTGATATACATGTAAACTTATCTATCCATACATAGTCATCATTGTCTAAATATGGTCCATACATGGATATATATGGCCCATGCAGGTCCATATCATAAAGCTTTTCCACCAGGGGAGAGAAATCATCTTATAATTTTCGGAAACTATACGATTGCTAGGAAGATTTGATGACATTTTGACGAAAGGCACATCTAAAAGGAAGGCTTTGTCACTATAAAATTTGCATTTAGGATATGTAAATCATTCTAATAGTCTAGAACTCAAAATGGAAAAAAAATAATAGCGCTAACAAATAAAAGGCAAATTGTGTTTTATCTCCAAATAAGCGCTGGCATTTTATTCCTTGACGGATATAATATGACGTGCGCGACAATGGCGCTCCTATTTATGGCTAATATGACATCTCTTTATTCGCTGTTGTATACGAATTCATTATAATTTTCCATACTATCGAGTGTTAGAGACGCTGCTAAACCATTTTTCACTGATGGACATTTGAAGACTTCCAGGAAGGCTAACGTGTAATTATTTGTGCGCGTGAACGTTTAAATATACACAAAAATTCAGGGCTTCCAAGATTTTGAATTATTTTCACTGCTTTTTACTAAAGCGCACGTACTAAAATCGCACTGATGCATTGCTCGAATTGCAACTGCCCAAAAGCGTTTTACGGATAATTGAAGACATCATCTGCCAAAATGCATTTTTGACTCTTCTCGGGAAAAATGCTGACAGAAAAAAAATAACAAAGTTTCGCGGAAATGATTGATTTTCCCTTTTGGGATGTGTATTTTCTCTGCAAATATTTTAAAAAAAAATGCCCGAAAGCCTGGAAGATGATTTTTCGGAAAAGCGCAGTTGATTAAACATCGCCAAGGGCTTATCATTCCTAATGAACCATAAATTCAAGGCGCTTCTTGATTTCGATGAAAACAAGAGCAATTTTTAATGGAAACAATATGGGTTTTTTGTTGTCTAAACGTGAAAAAGAGCAATTCTTCTCGAATTTTCCAAGAAATTTCTTTTTACTTTTTCGATATAATTTTTGTTACGCGGCGCCACATAGTGAGTAGTAACGCACTCCCATCATCTTAGATATAATAAATCGATCTTTATCTTAAAATGAACTGTTATAACATGGATGCCTAATTTGACCCTTTTCACAGCTTAGGTGTTGTAGCAGTACGTGCTATTACAGCACGTGACATCTTTCGAAGCACGTGTAATAACGGCACGTGTCATCTTTCGAAGCTTTTGTTATTATGGCACGTTCCATCGTTCGATCGAAGCACGCGCTATCACGGCACGTTCCATCGTTCTAAGCCTTTGTTATTATGGCACGTTCCATCTTTCGAAGCACGCGCTATCACGGCACGTTCCATCGTTCGAAACTTTTGTTATTATGGCACGTTCCATCTTTCGAAGCACGTGTAATAACTACACGTGACATCGATCGAAGCACGCGCTATCACCTGCAGCACGTGCCATAAACCCTAACCATTAATCCTAGCTTGCATTGCGTATAGGTAACAGGCCATTTCACGTATAGCCGTGGGATTTCAAGGCACTCGTTAAAATAACTTTGTCTGGAGACCTCGTTCCTTTCGGACCTAGTTACCTTTAATAGATTCCCCGAGGTATTGTTTCCACGTTGGGTTTTTTTTTCTATCCCGAAATTGGTGTTTTATAGCAATTTCGTGTTTCCACGTACATCGCGGAGCGTGCATTTTCGTGTGTGTGTGTGTGGGCAACACGAGTTGTAAAGATGTCGATATTTAGCCAAGTTTATTATCTGCGCGAGAGATGTTTTTCATCTCTCTCTCTATGAACATAAATTCGCGCTTAAGAGTCAAGGACAAAACTTGGCAATAAAGAACGACGTCTCCAGAGCTACATAAAAACATAATGGGGATTAAAAGGAAACCTGAATGAAACCAGATTTTTTTTAATGTTTTATACTTAATTTCAATTTCTAATGAAATTCACCGTAGGGAGGACAACAACCAACGACGTGCTGTTAAAATGGATTTTGGGGACGAATTTAGCTCGACCCCGGGTGGAAAAATCATATATGGACCATATGCTATGTAGTACATGCATGACCCATGTGCTCACACGCATGTATTTTCGTAGCCATGTACATATGGCTAATACTAATTTAATTGATGGATATTACCCGCTATATATATGGCGAGAACTTTACTATATGTAGACATTGAAGTTTTATGTGGCCTATATGAAGTACGGTATTCCAATAGACTCATCGATGGCTAAGTATATAAGGGATACATTTCTGGCCCATTACGATCTATATGAGCCATCATTGGCGCAATATGACCCATACATGTCCATATATTGCTTTTCCATCCGGGCAGATCCCGATTGACCATTTGTTACAAGGACAAAGATATCGTAACCACATACATATAAAAAGTGAGTTTTATTTGACCGCCTTGTTTACATGCATGGATCGTGTACACATTGGTTATAAAACAACCTATATATAATGTGTATCTTATCCCCACCGTGACATTTATAACCACGTTTTGATCCGGACAATTTGTTAGTTGGGTTGCGATTCTGGTATATAGTAATAACCCCGATATCTTTATTAGCTTTTTACACGCTCGCCGTATAAAATGTCACGGCAAAACGAACATTCGTGCTAAATTTACCCCAAATTAGGTTTACTCTATTTATTCAAGAAAAAAAAACAACCTAACAAATATTATATAAATTCGAAAAATGCACGTAAAAACCATTGAAAAATTATACACAGGGCGTTCACTCACAAAACCCAAATTATACATTTGATTTTTATGACCGCGTTTCCATGACAACCAAACCCGGGACGAGGAGGATAATTGCTAATGTCGAATTAATAAGTGTTTTTTTATATATGGATCGAGGTCATGATTTAGTAATCACCTAATCCATATACATCTTCCTCACAAATGACATGTTCACCTAAATTAATGGGACAGTTGCTCGGAATGCATCTTAGATGGCGCCAGTGTTGGGCAGTAATTGGGTACGTTGAATGAATTTGAGTAACGAGTGAAAGAACACTGAGTAAAAATAGTAATTTGAATACAAAATGTACAAAAGTAATTGAATGTGAATGTACTCGAAACGTACGAGTACAATGCACTCGATTACAAAAATGTACTCACGATGGGTGATTGCGAATGTCCTCGAGTATTGACGTAATCTGAAATTGAGTACCGATGTAGTAATCGAGTATGAACAGTAATACTTTTAATTGAGTAATTTGAATAACGAAAATGAGTACCTCGAAATGAGGGTCATCCTAAAAGCTAATATGAATGTATCCTAATATTTCCATTTCCATACTTACGATCCTTTTATTATCGGATGTTCTGATCTTTTCCCCCCTTTAATTATTAGGATTTTGCTAATTAGTAAGGGGGTTCCGCCGAACTCAGTAATCCGTACTCATGGATACGAGTACCAATTACCAAAACCTGGCTACGATACTACTCGTACTACGGAGTACGACTCCGATGATTCCACGTGTACTCGTAATCGGTACTTCTGCTCTCGAGTACATATTTGTCCAAGTTTGAGTACTCATTTCACGCGACTTCTGATTACGTGTACTCTACTTATACTATAGAGTATGATTTCACCGCAATCATAATCAGTACTCTTACTCATGAGTACAATTTGCCCAACTCTGTGTTTTGTATATGGTTAAATGTCACCATTCAACACGTACATACGTTTTTCCAGTTTTTCCATCAAATCAAACATGCCATGCATTTAAATGTTGCAAATATTAAATTAGAATCATATACGTACATTATCTGGTTGTGAATTTATACACTCGTTAATTTCAAATTTACATAAGAAGCATGTATTTTTTTATGTATGTACATTTACTACTTTTCTGCGAGGAAAACTTATTTTAAGGATTTAAAAAAATCCATGACGGCGCAACAGAAGTTCATTAAGATGAAAAATGTAGCTAACCCTCTATTCAGAAAATGACATTTAAGGGCAATTTAATCATCATTAATTATAAGATATTAGTTGATTGAATACCAGCGCAGTTTTATTAAAAAAAAGACTATACAGAAAGTATAGAAACAGGAATCTATAGGACACGAATCGCAGAATCTTGTAATCCATCAACGCTATCAATCTCTCGAAATGCGTCATTCACATTAAAAAAAAAAACTGTTCGTCCTTTTCACAAAAAACCTTTTTTATCCTGTTCACGTAGTATTATCGTGCTTCGTTACGTGCACTTAAGTTTTGAATTGCAAACAACAAAATATTGCAGCCTCGTGTGATTTTTTTTGTAACAGCGAGTGCTTAAAAAACTTGAATGATAGCCATTTAAGCCAGTTTAAAGTAAACCGTTTACTTCTATGTAATTTGCTCCTTATTTAGACGGTAATGAAAGCTAGATGGTATTTATTTCTGTCAATTTTTTTGTATTTTGAAATTAGCTCGCATTGAAATTCCTGAAATCGATATTTTTTTTTTACCGGTTGTATGTACATTACATAGAGATGTACACGCTTTTATCTACGCGAAACTTTCGATTAAAAAAAACCTCCTAAGTTATATACGGAGAAGTAAATTCTTCGCTCCATCCTCTCTTCACTTCTATAATAAATTACCAAAATAATACAAATTCAAAAACTGTAATCCAAACTGTCAGGTGAGCTGACTCCCACAATACATCCAAATTTAATAAAAAAGTGGATTTCAGTAGTGAACCCCCTATTTAATATCTAAATGAAGAGTTGTTAGTTTTCTCTAGAAACATATACAATACCATGCATATTTAAACCTTAAGTAAATGTATCATTTCATTCATCTCATCGACGGTTAACTAAAGTGTATATCTGACCCATAATTGACTAAATATGGTATATACATATATGGCCGATATGGCCCATATTACAAAAAATTACATTTTCCAATATCGGGAACTATTTTATGAAATTGGGTTTTCAGAAATGATTAGTTTGTATAAGTTGTATTATAAGAAATGTTGACTGGCATAATATCTCGTAATATTGCTTAAATTTCTAAAATTGCTTACGTCTCATTTTTCTGATAACGTGAAGCATGTATTTCATATATTGTTTCATTATATAGAAACTCGTGGAAAGTACTTTTTAAACAAGTTTAGTTCAGTTACTAATTGCTCTTACATGGCGTACTATTTTTTTATTTTTCGTAATTTCACTAGGTTTATTTTTTTTTTGCACCAACTTGATTAAATTTGTAAAGAAACATTTTTTTTTTCAACGGAGAAGCTGCAGTTTGGTTTATTTTTTCTTTTCTGGGAAGAAGTATAAGGCTATTTTGCCGGATGTTAAAATGGACTTTTTTTCCACCATGGGTGCTATTTGCAGTGCAATTTCTGGGTAATGCGAATGTAAACTCGAGCCTCATTAAGCGAAATTTATTGTTTTTTTCGTACACCTTTTGTTCCGTTAGTTTCGTTATAAGCATGCAACGAGTGAATGGCGCTCTTTGGTGCGTGTCCAAAATACACAAAAATAACTCGTTGAACTGAGTCTGGAATTAGGAAAATAGCCAAAAAAAAGTCCAATTTTTCAAATCCATTTAGACGTTCTTTCAGGTGCGGAATATGAAAAACCGAGTTTGCTGTATTTTTCTTGGCATTATAATACTCGTTTTTTACGCCCTCGTAAAACTTGAAATATTTCAAAAATTGCGTACACTATGTAGCTTGACGTGCCGGCGATAAACGTAAATTATTAGCTTAATACGAGCGTATAGAGCTATGAATAAAGAAGCAGCAGTTCAAACGTTTTCAGATACATACCACGGTAATTGTGCACTTTCACTCCATCTAATATAAATGGATCACCTTCAGTGCAATAAACAAAACAATTTGGAAGTGTCGAAATTGGAACGCCTCCCCGTGCGGCACCTGCGCGTGCTTGCGAAGCACGTGCCGTTGCTCTTAATTGGAATTTGTTATTCAAATTCAAATTAGTCTTTCGAATTGCAGTTCTCTCTCGATTGTTCCGCCAATTAATGTTAAACTATTTTTATGTTTAATTTGAATAATTTCTACTCGAGTTATTCATCAATATACATAGTCCATACATGGCTACGTATGACTATTCGGTGTTTAAATTTGGCCTTCAAATAGTAAGTAAGATTCATTAATGGGCACTCATTTTTGAAATTCGAACGACTTCACGCGCACGCTCCGCTCGTGCTGTTGAAATTGGAACGCCTCCCCGTGCGAGACGTGCGCGTGCTTACGAAGAACGTACCGTTGTTCTTAATTGGAATTTGTTATTCGAATTCAAATTAGTCTTTCGAATTCACGGTTTGATTGTTCTGCTAATTAATGTTAAATTAAACTCGTTTTATGTGTTTAATTTGAATAACTTCTACTGGTGTTGTTCATCAATATAGCCCATGACTATTCAGTGGTTAAATTTGGCCCATTCACGTCTATGAGCATTCAAATAGTAAATACGGCTCGTAAACGGGCTATCATTTTTGAAATTGGAACGGCTCCACGCGCGTCACGTGCCACGAAGAACGTGCTGTTCTTCTTAATTGGAATTAATTCAAATTTTCGAATACACGGTTTGAATTCAGTTCTCTCTCATCGATTGTCATATTTTAGTTATGAATGAAAATACCATTGAGTTGTGCAGTGAAAAGACCGTGTCGTAATCATTTTTCTGCTGGTTTGATATTGACGTTAATCAATTGGCATTAGAGGATGAAATTGCAAGAAGTAAGTGACATCTAGGATGTTCGGTGTGCTGTTCAGGAAAAAAACTAAGTTAGAAAGGTCTTGAGTGGAGCGCGGAGGGTAGTCTTTATGAAACTGACCAGTAGTGACCATCACAAATGAGTGATTTTCAGAAAAAGCGAGGGTATTTTTTATTTCTCTTCTTATACTTTTAATGCGGAATAGACTAGCAAAAAAGCAGGGTAGAAATGATGTAATCTTTCTTGCTAACAACGGAACATGACAAAAATCTCATTAATTGCGTGAAGATGAAACTAGACTTTCCCTTTTGAGAAATGAGTTTAAGTCGGTTTTGGTAGGGGAAGGTCATACATCAACGGCAGTGCACTTTATTATGACCAAAGCTCAATGGAAAACGCCAGTGTATAGATAGTGATTTATATTTTCAAAAAGTCATGTTTGGACGTTCATTCGTCTACTTACTCCTTATCGATTGACTGGCATCGGTGTAATAATTTAAAAATTAAGTGCAAAAGTTGGAGTTTTTAATAAAAGGAAAATTTCATCTAAAACGTAATCTGGAAATAAGTATATTGCTGCTGTAACTTCTGGAAGTTTAACGACGAGATGGTTAATATACGAGATACATTTGTATAGCCTGTCATGTTTGTTGTTATTATGCATTCAGGTAAATTACCACAAGTTTTTAATTTAATGAAACGTTTTGAATTATTTATAACATTGATTCTGCAACAAAATTATCTTGAGTCAACCGTATAATCTAAAAGAAATTTGAAAAAAGTAAAATGGCAACGCTATTTTTAAATATGAATGAGCGGCGATAAAAGATTAAGAGTGAAATGGACCTTCAGACGAAAAAGTAAATATAACGTTTCTTCAGTACTTTAACTCGTATTTTAGTTTTTTTATTTTCTGCAGATATTTGGCCACCCAAATAAAAGATGCTATTTATTGCTGAGTTTTTGTTTATGATCGTCTGTCTCTTATACTTTCCCCAGGGTCAAAATCCAAATGCGCGGTTAATTGCACCGATGGATTTCCTAATGCTTTTCCTATTTTAAACCCGGGCCAATTTCACTATTTTAACTTATTCAATTCCTATTTGAGGCCATTTCTGGCAGGAAGCCCATGAATTTCCTGCAATTTATGAAAGCTACTTTGTATCCACCGTCATAATGTATTAGCATTTCGTGTTTATAAAGTGTACCGAAAGGGGTGACACTCTCGGCCATTTTTTTTTGTTTCTAATGCTTTATTAGTACACACTCGAAACACGAAACGGAAACGAGGTTTCGTAAACATGTTTGCGATATGCGGTTGCTCACTAGTTTTCTGCAAACAAGCTTATGCTTAACATCAGTAGCCATCCCCCAGTTTATGAAAGAGATACAAAAAATTTTGTATGGAACTGTGCGCTTCACAGTTCCAGCAGCGTGGTGTTTTTTTTTTTGGTTTGCACAAACTCTTGTTTCGTGTTTCTCAGCGCGTCTTTTAAGCCATTTCTGGTAGGTGTTTCGTTGAAATTTCCAGCTATGTGTCGTGCGTCACAATGCGTGTAATTTGTGTATCCAAAAAGTAGCAGCAAAAAGGGGGTGACACACTTTGCGTTTTATGTTAAAAATCAAAGTAGGTTAGTGCAACTAACTGCCTACATTTGAATAAGGTAAACAAACCCGTCTGAAAACTGCTCGGTGACCCGGGGCTTTAAATCCGCTATGAAAACTGAATTAGCCCCTAAATCTAACCACGATTTTGTTATTGTAATTCCAACCTAATACTTTATACGCCTGGGAGCTTCTTTTTCGTTCATTTTATTTTCGTTTATATATATTTAGCTTGTTTTTTCTCCCTACCCCCACATTAAGCTCGGTTGAAAGACAGTACAGAAGTGCTTTTACTAAGCCCAAATATTTTGACAGACAGCATCCCCATTGGCTATTGATCTATTTCTTGTTTTGACTCGAATTTAGATTTTTTTTCTCTCTCCGAACTTCTCTTTGGATTCAATCCAGTATTTGTCGTTGGCAAGTCTACTTTAAAAAATGTGCATCCTTAGTAGCGAACCTACGACCAGCTTTACTATAGTCTCGATTCATCCAGTTGTCTCGGTAAAATCTTAATGAATTTCAATTTGTATATCTTTCAAATTGGGTTTTGTACACATTTTTTTTGAACCACTGAATGGTACGTTCATTGTATACTAATACTACTAGTTGTTTAAATTAAGTTTAAATTAGGTGAATTGGTTCGTAAATAATTTTAATCGCAAGATTCTTGGATGTTGTCAGCTCTTACACCGAACAAACTACAATTCGGCGATAAAACTTAATTACGGATACTGATAGTGTAAGTCGTATAAATTTCAATTTTTTTCTAATTTTTTTCCCAATTAATAATTAATACGCGATGCACTGATCTACTACAGGGTGTATCCTATATCTAAATACAAATCGATCTTGCGTGCTGGACAGATTCACTGCCCTAAATTATTATTCAAAATGTGCTGTTCCCCCAAATATATAATATGATTGGGAGTATACTTAATCGTAGTATTTATAATGAAAGATTCACTTAATTCACGCATCATCAAAATGGTTACTAACGTACTTTAACCCGGATGAAATAGCTGTATTTATCAACACGTATTTGGGCATATTTAACACTCGATATGTCATATATGGCCTAATATGTCCACTGACTTAAAAATGATGTAAAGTACGTTATACGTTTTTAAAGGAGAGGTTTAATTTATATAAAAGTTTATCAATGAAATATTGACAAATGACGTTTTGAATACGATTGCAGAGAGTTTGAGCTAGCCAACGTTAACATTATCTTTTCGTTAACGTTGGCTGGCTCAAACTCTCTAACGTGATTTGTGACGACCCTTCATGGCACAACATTTGAAAAACGCTGGTCTACACTGTTTACTATTTTATAATTTGTAATTTTATGATGATTGTATTTTCGCCACACCCGGCACAGTACACGTATATTCGAGCGCTGTACTTTTCCACTCTTCAACAATTTCATCGTACGTGAACATATATATAGTGAACCTTTATCCCCGAATGCACAAACAACTTGTTTAGTTGGATGTCGATTGCGGTTGACTCTGATTGAGCACTGGACCGAATCATTATCGGGTTTAATGATAGAACTGTATGTTAAAAAGCGCATAAGCAGAGAAAGTTCCTATAAGCCACTATAGATTTAGCTCCAAATTTAGATCAAAACTTTGGATTTATATATAAATAAGATTTACTCAAATGTGCGCGAGATTACAGCGCGGGTTGTTACTTGTTTTTATATCGATTTATCAAACTGTTTGTTAGCCACGCGTGACTACTTACGTGCTAACGACGTTTGAGCCAACCAACGTTAACGAAACGACAACGGTAACGATAACGAGAAACAGCGCTGGCGGCCAGGAATGTCAAGGACTACCCTATGCGAAGCGTGGCATTCCAATGCCATTCCGGGCCGCCAGCGCTGTTTCTCGTTATCGTTATCGTTTGGTTAAGGTTGGCTGGCTCAAACTCTCTATTATACCGATTTTAAATTCTGTTTTAAGAAGCTAGAAGGTAATTGTTTAGCCTAATTAACGCCCGTTTCCACTGGTATTTTCATTCATTCCTGGTTTGTTACCCACGCAGTCAACCGTTAAATCAAACTATTGTTAACGGATGCATTAGAGAGATTAGAGAGTTTGAGCCAGCCAACGCCTGAACGAAACGATAACGATAACGAGAAACAGCGCGGGAAGTCCGGAATGGCATTTGAATGCTATGCTTCGCATAGGGTGGTCCTTGACATTCCGGGTAGTCAGCGGTGTTTCTCGTTATCGTTACCGTTATCGTTTCGTTAACGCTGGATGGCTCAAACTCTCTATTGAGCCAACCAACGCCTCTAACGTTAAGGTTCCAACGCCTTAACGTCAACCTTAACGTTAGAGGTGGGAAGGGAAGAAGCACGCATGCGCACTGATGACGTTCAGTTAGTTCAGTCCGTGGCTCCTCCCTTCCCTCCTCTAACGTTAAGGTTAACGTTAAGACGTTGGCTTGGCTCAATCTGTTTACTATATGTCCATTATACGTCGTTTTATGACCGTTTACGGGAAAACATGCGACGTATATTTGTTCCACCCGGGTTCGCGAGTGTCCGCTTAATTGTGTCTACCTCCAGAATGCGTGGCCACACCGAAAATCTAAAATTAGCGGCAAGTGGGACCTGGTCATCATCAATTAACCATCCTCTGCATGCATTTCGCGAGCCCGATTGTAAACAAGAATACCGCCTCATCGACGATTCCTTTCAACTCCGAAGAACGTTTCTGGTGGAAAGTAGGACTCTGTTATCACATTTCCGACCATCGGCAGAATCCCAAACCGACCCAACAGCATCGGTATCGAGTCTCGAGCTTCTTGCTCATTGGTCGATTTCATCCCAAATAGTCAATCTAATGAAAGGCACTGGAAACGTATACTACGAGATCGGTGCGGAACGTTTCGTCCTCGTTGGTTTCGAATATCGAGGCAACCTCTATTCAAAAATTAATTTTACAATGTGCCCGAGGGGTTAATATTCGCTTCTACGACCGAACTCGATATTTTCGAGAAGTCTGTAGTCAGTGGCCTGTGCGATGTTTAAAATGCGACGACGGCGATTCGTTCTCAACCCGTATACAGTGGAACCTCGCTTAACGAGCACCTCGCATAACGAGTGATTCGCATAACGAGCGATATAAATTTTTAAAAAATGACTCGCTT
>JAUJYV010001303.1:0-19159 GCA_033995625.1 Ophyiulus pilosus
TTCCTCGTATCTCAAATCTTGCTCGTATTTCAAAGCAAAACTTCGCTCGCTCGACGGCTCGTATCTCAAATAACTC
This sequence comes from Ophyiulus pilosus, assembly GCA_033995625.1. NCBI lineage: Eukaryota > Metazoa > Arthropoda > Diplopoda > Julida > Julidae > Ophyiulus > Ophyiulus pilosus. The sequence goes on from JAUJYV010001303.1 coordinate 77, forward strand.
GGTATGTTAGGGCACTCGTATCTCGAGGTACCACTGTACTGCATTATGCTGTAAATAAACCGAATATTTACTGCATGAGTGTACATTTTGATACCACGTTTACTGCTCACCCATTTTTATGAATTTGTGCAATATTCATCAATCGGTGAATCTCATCAATCAAGCAAGAAGTTTTGGATTATAACTCGATCATTACAGTATCAGGTAAAGTCATTCAAACAGGTGAATTTCAGCTACCTTTACGAGTGACAACGTTTACGAACTTTTATATATATAATTTTATAAAATTATATAACATGCCAGTCACTTCGTATGACGTAAGAATAATTAATAGGTATACAAACTGAAAGGTAAGCGGTTTTTTTTTGCGATTTGCCATTGGTAAAGGACAACACGCAATTTGTATTCGAATGCTTAAAATGACAAAATCCACTCGTAAAACCCAATATGAAACGCGTAATAACCATTCACAATGACGATAATACCGATATCTAGACAACAATTCATCATTTACGATTTTATGGTTATCAATGATATGTGTGACCTAAAATTAGACGATTCGGTTATGATTGATAGGCTAAAAACGAGCTAAAAACAGCACGTCAGCTTACCTCGCTTCACCCTTGATCATTAAGTACGCTGACCACACCGAGATCATCTTGAATTGGACACGCGCGACGCTTTTAATTACCGAATTAATCGTGTTTTTATTGAAAATTATGAAAATTTTTATAGCATGATTCCAATACCGGCAAAATCGAACGTAAAATGACGAATTTCAGTTCCGAAAATAACCGCCAGGGCAACGAACGCGCTGCACGCGCTACCCGACGAGGCTGGCGCCATCCAGCGGACATAATGGACACGTGAAACTGTGCAGGGTGGCACATCGGATTTGTTTGAACTTAACGAAGCCTTCGCGATCAAATAATCGGCAGGTTTAAAAGCGTACGTCACTGTTCGAGTATGTTTCTTTAACTATTAAAATAAGCATTGATTACGGATCGATTTTAAAACGCTGATAAAACAAAAACGAGACGCGATAGAGGAAAACGGCAGAATGGCACTCGAACGTTCATTAGCTTATTTGGTCGTCGAGCGGACCAAATGGAGAAGTGAAACTGTGCAGGGTGGCACATCGGATTTAGTTGAACTTAACGAAGCCTTCGCGATCAAATAATCAGCACGTTTAAAAGCGTACGTCGTTGTTCGAGTATGTGTCTTTAACTAATAAAATAAGCATTGATTAGGGGTTGATTTTAAAACGCTGATAAAACAAAAACGAGACGCGATAGAGGATAACGGCAGAATGGCACTCGAATGTTCATTGGCTTATTTTGTAACTTCTTGATTCCAAGCAGCCGAGACCAGCGAGAATTCGCAATTTACCGCCGTCAGTATTAATTATGCTTAAAATCTTTAATGCAAATCAATTATATAACTAATTTATATCATCTCAACACTAAATTCAATCTTAAAGCCTGGAATTTAGGCCAATCGTGTTGCTATTCGTTATTCGATCACGTCTACGGTGGCGGCCATGTTAGTCAAGAAAATCAGTTTTTTTAGAAAAATCGATCTTATTTTACATTAAAAATGATAAGAAATGGTTTATGCGTTAATATAAAACAACATTCGACGTATTTTTTACAATTTTAAGTTTGGAGAATTATCGAAAACGCCGAATTTTGGTTACTTAGGAATTAAAGCGAGCAGTTCATCATCGGTTCTATGGTGTAATGGTTAGCACTCTGGACTTTGAATCCAGCGATCCGAGTTCAAATCTCGGTAGAACCTTTCTTTTTTTTTATAAAATAAATTCACACACTCGCTTCACTTGCTCTTTCTAACCGAATTTGTCAAAGGAAAATAAGTAAGGTATTTTTAAATACAAGAATAGGCATAGGTTCTATGGTGTAATGGTTAGCACTTTGGACTCTGAATCCAGCGATCCGAGTTCAAATCTCGGTAGAACCTTAGTTTTTTTTTTCATCATAAATTTAAGGTATTAATTCTAAATTGTAAAATTGGCTCAAGAGCAGATTGCAAACGTGAACTGTAACAGATTAGCATCAGAATCGCTGGTTCTATGGTGTAATGGTTAGCACTCTGGACTTTGAATCCAGCGATCCGAGTTCAAATCTCGGTAGAACCTTTTTTTTAAATTATAAAATACTTTTTAATACCAAACTAGCACTGTCGTGAACTTGTTTGTAATCAACTACAGTATGATAGTAAGATCTCTGGACTTTCGCTAGTTTTGACACTGCGTGAACATCGATGCGAAATATTTTCTATTTAATTATTTTTTGTCGTAATATTTTCTGTTTATTGGTTTAAACTGGAACAAAATAAACTGGAAATCTTTCGGAATGAACAGGATACGATTGAATTTTATTAAAATTATCTGTCTTCAACAGGATCCACCAACATTTCAAGTTCCCATTCAGTGAACTTATTATTACGAGGATGGGATATTCTCTGACGTACTTGGAAGCTGCACGATCAATTTCGTAAATATTCGAGTACGTTTTCAATTAATCTTAGTCGTAAATTCGAGACGAGTTCCCCCAGACAAGACATCGGAATACATTTAACGAAAGTCTGATAAACAAATCCATCATAAAACTTGCGTAAGATACAATCATTAATTAAGTCTCCCAATCGTCCCTCGAAAATTGTCTCCCCTCGTTTTGTCGTCTAATTTTCCGCTAATTATCCACCTAATTCACGTCGAAGTGCAAACAATAAAATAAACTGAACTTGAAATCCTTGAAAATTTCGTTTATATCGTGCGAGCGTTCAGTTGTGAGGAAAAACACCACAGCTGAAAGTGTTCAAAGTTGTCAAAAATGGCTTCTCGAAAAATAATTAGTTTCAAATATCATAATTGTGCGGGTGAGTGCGAGGCCTGCTAAGGTTGAAAGTCGGTTTTAATCGCGTAATATATTAACAGTCTATCAAGTTCAGATAAGATTAATTTAAAAGATTATACGAGTTTCAGTGACCCAAATCCAGAGCACTATCGTATACCTAGAGGAGTGGACTTGAGGTGGATGAGTGTTATCGTGAGTTACTCTTACGAAAAATGTCTGCAAATTACTACAAAATTTCAACTTTCGACCGAGTTGGACTACTGTCCGACATGCGACAATGCGAAATGGAGGAACAACTGGACGAGCAAATGCTCAAAGTTGAGCAACAGCTGCCCTCCTTCTCCGCCGCGCTGGACAGGGATTGCATAAGTGACGGCGAAGACGTTTCCACACCCAACAAAACGTACAAAAAAACTTCCTCCGCCAGATTTAGACGTTCCTTATCGCTGTCCGACTTGAAATTCGCCAGAAATTCGTGGATTTACTCGAAAAAGTACACTTCCGTGAGTCGTCTAACGACTAAAGAGGACGAAGATGATGACGACGACGAAGAAGATGATTTGGATTCGGAAATATCCGAGGAGAAATCCTCCTGTTGCAGCTGTGCCACTAAAGGAGGATTAAAGAAATTCAGCAGGCAGCAGAAATTAACTTTAATTAGTCTGGCCTTGATTAATTTCGGGGCTTATTTAAGCATGTCGATCATAGCTCCGTTTTTTCCGATCGAGGTGAGTCTGCAAATTACGTAAAACACTCGTATCCTAGACGCACTCAATATCCGCGATGACAACGCGCACATTCATGGCATAAATTTATACATCGCATCTGGATATTATATATAATTTAAAAACAACTACAAGTTTGATATTGAATTAAGGAATTAATACATTAGGAAATACATTCTCCCGATGATTGCTAATTTTAAAATGTTTATCGGCGTGGGTGTTGAATATAACGCAGACAAATATAAAATTTGAATTTTCAAGAACAGCACGTGCCGTTCCAAAGGCTAATTGGAATTCGAACGACAGATTTCAATTAAGAAGAACAGCACGTGCTATCGAAGAACGTGCCGTTCCAAAGATTAATTTGAATTCGAAGAACAGATTTCAATTAAGAAGAACAGCACGTGCTATAACAAATACCAATTTGAATTTTAACAACGAATTTCAATTAAGAACAGCAGCACGTGCTATTGAAGAACGTGACGTTCCAAAGACTGATTTGAATTTGAGGAACGAATTTCAATTAAGAACAGCAGCACGTGCTGCGAAGAACGTGCCGTTCCAAAGACTGATTTGAATTTGAGGAACGAATTTCAATTAAGAAGAGCAGCACGTGCTATTGAAGAACGTGACGTTCCAAAGACTGATTTGAATTCGAAGAACAGATTTCACTTAAGAAGAACAGCACGTGCTACGAAGAACGTGCCGTTCCAAAAACTGATTTGAATTTTGAGGAACAAATTTTAATTAAAAAGAACAGCACGTTCTTCGTGGCACGCGCACGTCACGCGCGCGGGGAGGCGTGTCAAATTCCTATTAAGAAGAACAGCACGTTCTTTCATTGCACGTGGGCTAACCATTGCATCATGGAACCACGTGACCCCTTATCTGTTAACTTAAAATTGAAAATTAACAATTAACGTAAATAGAGAGTTTGAGCCATCCAACGTTAACGAAACGATAACGAGAAACAGCGCTGGCGGTCCGGAATGCCAAGGACTACCCTATGCGAAGCATGGCATTCCAATGACAACGCTGTTTCTCGTTAACGTTATCGTTATCGTTAACGTTGGATAGCTCAGACTCTCTAGTATCAAGTACCCAGAAAGTTGAGTTTTCTAGAGAACCTAACGAAACTATAAATGTTTACAGGCTGAAAAAAAGGGCATGTCCATATCAACAATTGGATATGTGTTTTCATCGTACGCTTTAGTAATGTTTTGCGTTTCCCCCATTATTGGACAAACGGTAAGTCGGTCACCGTCAATTTTGGAAATTTTGACCGTTTTTACTGCATTCAAACAACGAGGGATTCAAATTGAAATTGTTTTATTTTGTAGATAACTTTCGTGGGTGTGAAATTTACATTTATAGCCGGTGTTTTCCTGGCTGCAGGCAGCAACATCTTATTTGGGTCAGTAAACATTTTTTGGGGATATTTGTGTAAAATTTGATCATCACGTGTTATTTAATTATAATTTTGCAACCATTAGAATGCATTTAAGATAACCGTGTGACAGAAAACTTAACTTTATAAACGTATTTATCGATATGTCCATGACATGTCTATCCCAGAATTGTTTTTATTTACATACCGACACGTTTTTGGTGTCAATGTTTACAAACATATCAGGATCAGTGCAAATGTTTTGATTTATGAAATACTCGTATATTTTACTGATATTACCTTGTTTGTTATCATTATTTAATCGCCAAATTTTAATATTTCGAAGACAAACAAAAGATACGACAACATGCAGTCAAATTCAGGTCAACCAAATATGTTTCGAAGGGCAATTTTTGAATGTTTTCTAAAAACATGTTTTTGTTTTCTGATAAAGAGCCCTGAATTTCATCGATGACAGTACACTGTTCACGATATACTGCTTCGTACTGCGAAGTACAGAAGCTTTAGGGGCAGCTGCTTACGTCACAGCTTCCTGCACTATTGTAGCTGAAATATTTCCCGATGATATTGGGGCTGTAATTGTAAGTTTCAAAGAATCTTTTCAGAAGATTTTAAGATTTTTTCATATATTTACTGTTTACTGGACATGTTTCAGGGTGTTATGGAAACATTCGTGGGTTTAGGAATGACCGTTGGTCCTGCTGTTGGCAGTGGTTTGTATTTCGTAAGCAATTTAAACCTCGTATTACACTTTAAATAATAATAATCAGAGTTTTATATAAAGCTGATGAACATTTGAACACTAATATGTTGTCGTTTTCACCGTATTTAGTTAGGAGGTTTCGAAGTACCATTTTATACTCTGGGATCATTACTTATGGTCACCGTTCCTATTTGTGTAATCGTTTTGCCAGATCCTCAACCAAAAGGTGATTATTTGATAATCATAAATAATTATAAATTCAATTGGTGATAGATTTTCTGCCATTTTTTTCACGAACTTTGGTCAAACGCCTTTAAAAAAACTGAACGAAAATTGCCTTAAAATCTGAGGAACCGCTGGTGAATTTTTCATCAAACTTGTATTAAACTTATCTACTTTTTTATTATAAAATTAGAGCAATTGGACAAAAGCAGCCCAGTTTCAATACTGAAATTAATACGTTTACCACCGATACTAATCAGCAGTTTAGTAATTATGGTTCTTTGCGGAATATGGGGATTTTTGGATCCAACTTTAGAACCACATCTACGAGAGGTCGTATAACAACATTTCCATCAAAATATAATTAAAAAAATTAGCAAATATATAACACTCACGCTATAAATTTCATGGTTTTTTGCTTTCCAGTTTGGTACAACTCCAGAATCGATCGGACTTTTATTTTTACTGATTTCGGCAACGTACAGCATAACTTGTCCAATTATCGGCAAAGTTTCTGACAAATGGGCAAGTGAGGGTTATAACCCACTGATCGATGTTGCTGTTTATAATAAAAACAACAAAAATCATATTTTTTGGCCAAATATATATTCGATTAATTAAAAATCACGTGTTTCTAGGGCCTCGAGACGCCGTTGATGGTTTCCGGATTAATTATAACGGCATTTTGTCTGCTCATCATGGGTCCGGATGTGATATTGCCATTTCTACCTCGGCAAGTATATTAATTTTTACAAAAAAGCACAAATGTGGAGGATTCAATTTGGAGAAATATTAGTATAATTTATATTGACTTCCGGCATCAAAGTTTTCGATTGTCCGAGGTTAGGATTATGTCGTATATTTATGAAAACTAATTTTTTTCAAACAGAAATTTATGGCTTAATATAACTGGACTTACTCTAATGGGAATATCCATAGGAATGGGCCTCATCCCCACTTACCAAGCCATGTTAAATGCAGCTTAGTAAGTAGTAATTTTACTATTTGGTTATTTTCAAATTTCATATTACTTCAAAAGTTCAAATTGCACGTTTAATATTTGTCTAAACTAATCGTTTTTACCTTTTTAGCGACGGTGGATTCGAGGAAAACACCATGACATTCGGTTTAGTTTCCAGTATATTTTCATCCGCTTCATCCTTGGGGTAAGACAAATTTAATATACTACGACGAAAAAAATAATCATAGCTACATTAATGGATTTCACGGTATTGCAGAGAGTTCATCGGTCCAGCGCTCGGAGGTTTTTTGTACGAGGCTTACAGTTATGACATGGCCAGTACGACCATCGCATTATTCTCCTTTTTTGTAGTAAGCGAAAAACAATTCTGTGAATGCAGTATTTTACAAAAAACAGATAGTTAATTCTTAAACAAATACTTGAAATTGTATTTTTAATTGCAGGCCGCAGTTCTATTGCTGTATAAAGCGTTTTACGTCGGAATAAAACGTACGAAAGAAGTTGTATCGAAATCTAGGACCTCAACTCCAACGTCTAAAATGTCTGACAGTGGTATAGAAGACAGCACGTTAACAGAAGACAGTAACGAAACGACGCCGCTGTTATATAAACAGCGGTCCTCGATACCGTGAAAAACTTAGCGAAATGTCACTGAATCGCATCTGAATTTGTCACATTCTGGCTTTCAAAAAGCCGTGAGATCAAAAACGCAATCAGTGAAATTCGGTGATGTTGTCGAATTAGATAATTACCTGTTTTATGAATTTCCGCTCGACGGCTATTTCGTAAATCTGTAAAAAAATTGTTTTTTTTATATTAATAAATGTTTTTTATAGTCTCTGTTGGGAATTACCTTAAAAATTCAGAATTTCATATAACTTTTTGTACAAATTAACAGCAAATCAAAATTTAACACGTCGAAATAATAGCTCTAAAGGCCAAGAATTAAATTCGCAAATTATTCTACTCAAATTTATGCAAATTGTAGTTGTTTTTTTTGCGTTTTTAAACCCAGAGAAACCTTAATTTTTTTCAAAATCGAAAAGTTTTATAAACTATTTTTGAAATGAAGACGAGCGTCATCGTAAGATAAATCTGAAGTAGTTTATTTTTTTGGTGATAACCAATACACTTCCATATAAAAAAAATGGACATAATTGTTCGGAAATTACATGCGCGCCGCATTAGAGCACGAATATTCGCAGTTCGGCACTCGGATATATACTTTTTCTGGGTGGCCACCAATCGCAGGGCAGCGCATCTCACGGTGGAATAAAAAAATAATTAAATGGACAGTTTTGAAAACAGGGTGAGAATTTCAAAAGCAGGACGCATCGAATTTTACGCATGGTTATCAAAAATACAGCACTCGCAGTTATGGTTTGTACTATGTGAGAAACGAGAAGTTAACGCGGCACGCAAACCGTAAATAATATGAAGCTCCATCGGCAAAAAAAATACATAGACTTACTAAATACAACAAAAAAAAAAAAAGTGTATCAAATTATTCGTAAGAAATGTAAACTTGTTCCCTCTTTTCGAAGAGTATTATAACAACGGCAGCATAGCGCGCTTTGATTCCGGGATAAGTATTTTCAGGAATAAAGAGTTTAAAACACGAATGCGTAGAAAGTCGCGGTTAGATAAAATACGGTATTTATTGTAATTTTGTGTTCCGCACTATAATCTGCAAAATTCGGTGTCCTCTATAGTTTAGTTCGATTTGGAAGACATTTCGACGGCTTTTTAAAACAAACTTTTCGCGATGACCCAAGTTTTTGTAAGGCAAACTTCGGAACAGGGTAATGCTCGAGTACGAATGTTCGTTATAAGGTGGCAGTAGATTAGGCAAGTCGCATTTAAGCTTAAATACATTAACGTGAGATTCAAAGGACCACGTCCCGAAGTACGGGGTTAAGAAATCCGAAAAGTGAAACCTCGAACGTACTGCCGACCTCTTAAATTAGTCTTAAAGCGAGTTTTAAAAATTGAACACTCGGTCAAGAATTAGACAAAGAGCAGATAAATAAGACGACGAGGTATTCGGACAAATTACCCGAAACCGTGGAGTACGCAATGCGAAATGCCGAACTTTGCGCCGTAATAAGTTCGAGATGCGCGTAGCGTACGACAGACGCTTAAGGGGGTTTCGGATTTAAGCCCGTCGTCATTCTCGAATCAACCGAGATAAATGTTTTAATCTAATCGAATCCACGTTACGCATCGTACGGATTTCGAAAAACTCCACGCGGTTGCTTATCTCCCGTAAAAAAGAGTTGTGTATATATTATTATTATTTGAAGGATTTACAAAATAGCTACTGAAAAAGTGGAAATCACTTAAAAAAAGTAAACCAAAAAAAAAAATAAACAGGGTTAGTACTCGTCGGGGATCTGTCGAAAAAAAAAAGAGGAAGCTGGATAAATATAATCGCGTGTATAAACGCATCTAAGTGTGAAGATTAAATAAAACGCAATTGTCAAAACACGCAATCGTACAACGGCAAATTCGTCTCTCGGCAAACGAATCGTTCTCGTAGGAGCTGCGCCGAATGAATTCGGACCTCGATTACAATTATCGCCTGCGAGATTTTCCGCAACCGCATCAACGCGTCGGCTCGGTTGATTTTGCGAGGGAAGAACAAAACGGCACGAATATCCGGGAATGTGGACGAGGAAAAAAATGTCAAAAGGAATTGTAAACGCTCCCCCGACGCAATTTCGGTGCTCGCAAACGACCGGCGTGTGATTTCAAGCAACTAAGTAGACGTGCGAATTACGGCATCCGCCCACTCTTCGCTGTAAAAAATCTATTTCACTCGCACTTTTGAATACACCCGTGCGACAAACGTGCTCTGTCGTCGATCGACATCGCGGCCTCGTTATAGTGTGTATACCTTAATGTGTTGGCCTGTCGTCGTCCGGTTAATTCACTACCTCGGCGTATGATACAAATAATACAAACGTTATTTTGGTCGGTCACAGGTCCTCGTCCCCGATGCCTTCGAACACGTCGTTTTCCACGAGGGCCTTGGGAGAGCTGGCGGAGCGGACGGAAGACTTCATCGTCACAGAAGAAAGCTTCTCCTGGGGGGAAGGGAAAGTGCGGGACTTTAGCAACAAGCGCTTCGTGACGCAACGACGCAACGTGATTTAAGCGAGCGAAAGATCGAATGAAATTACCTGTAGTTTTTTAACAGACGACTCTTTGTGATTAGCTTTAGAATCGGAGCACTGTTATTTTCAAAGAACAACGAAATTATTTTACTGCGATTAAAGTAGATCGAAAGGAACGCAAACGTATTTAAAAGTTTTACTGACATTTCCATCTGAAATGCCTTCGGTGGACGGCGATTGACTAACGGAGATTTGATGGCTACTGCCGTCTCTTTTCATGTAGCTCCAGCTGCCTTTACGAATGCGATCGTGGGGCTAGAAAAAAACAAGTTGACGAGAGCGTTAAGCATAAATTGAAAGTGAGCGCCGCTCGACTCGACGAAGTCGAAATCAATCGTACCCTTCTGATTTTACCGCCGTTTTTCTTCATCAACAGCTCCTCCACCATGCTTTGCAGACACACGCTCATGAGAATGGCCTGACGAGAAATGTAAACTTGTTTATAAAAATACGTTTGCTTTAGGACTACGTCACGACGGGTATCGCGTTCGCTCACCTGCTCGCTGATTACGGAAATCCACTCGAGCTTGTCCTTACTCAAAAGATACTGAAAGGCGAGTTCGAGACGAGCGCCATCTCCGATGGTCTTGTCGCCTTCGTTTGATTTCTGAAAGTTTAAAAAACGGCTTTTTAATTTTATTTTTGAGGTTTTTACTACACGAATACAGAGGTGACCGGAGGTCAGCATGCAGGAGATTAGCGCGGAAAATGTACTGAGAATCATGGGCATCCAAACTATTTTTCATAGAAAAAGCCTCTTTAGGATCTTGTTAGGTTAGTTGAAGTTAGGTTAGTTAAACTTACCGAAGTCGTAACTCTCCAGCATCGCATCCTTGTCACCTTAAAACAGTACTCGGTGATTTTATCCTGAGTAACCAAAATGAAAATTAGCGAAACGCCGGTTTGTGCCGGAAGTTATTAAACCCAGGATTTCAGACACTCTTAATTGCGATACGATTGCCAAAATCGTCCAAATTCTTTCGATAAAATTTTTAATTTATCATTTAATGACGGACGACAGTGAAGCAATTTTGCATTAAATGGCAAAAATTTGCATATTTGCTTTTCATAACGATTACAAATAAAACTTCCAGTAGTTTTTAAACCAAATTTTAAATTAGTTCGTATTCATTTGTCATTCAGCGTATCGTCATTAGGATTTCTTTAAAAAACAAGTAACAAAACTAGATCTTACGTTATTTCCCAGGCAACGGAACACCAATTCGCGGTTCCCCGCGTTTACCACGACGCGAGAATTAGTAGCGGGGTAATCGGAGAAACTCGGTTTGAACTGAAGATAGCCGTAGAATTTCAGAGTCCTCGCCAGCCTAATGTAGTCCTTCTTGGATCCCTTGGCCTGAAGCGACGCTAGCTGCCGTCTTGTTTCCTTATTCGTGATTATCCACTTGCGTTCAACGTCGCTGACTGCTTGCACGTAAAGCAAATTCATGGCTACTCGATCTTCGAGCAGGTCTTCGTCGTACAACGGATCCCAATAGCTAAAATACAATAATCGAGGTTCAAAACACGGCCGTAACACAGAGAGCAGAATACGAGAGTATTGAAACGGTGATTCGCACAGGAGATTCCCCCGCACTGAAACTGTACGGAACCTCGCGAAGGCTCGAGGGCACCCGAAGGTGTATTTTTTAAAGACCAACTTGTAAAAAGGGCCTCTCGAAACATTTATTGTGACGTACGTCTGCAACGGCGAGAAAACCTAAGTTTCTACGATAGATAACTCGTGTATTTGCGGCTTAAACTTGGTCTTTACGCTAACGGAGGGTCGTGTTTATAACTTTACAGCATAAACATCCGAGAAAACTTCGTGTTTACTGTAATTACTGCGAGAAAACTTCGTGTTTACAGCACAAGAGCCTTCGCGAGCCTTCACGAGTCTTTGAACAATTTCAATATGTTCGGAGATCTCCTGTGAGACCTGCGAGTCCGGAGAACCTTTACCTTTTTCGTACAAAAATTTTATGTGGTCCCTTTGCGGCTTTCAGAGAAATGTAAGGAGATTCGAAATCTTGCATGCGTCTAATAACTTCAAAAAAGTACGTTAACATTTGAAACTGCAACGATTTTTCAAACTTCGCAAAACGAAACAAGAAATATTCGTAGTTTACGTACTAGAAAATTCCTCCTCGGGCTCTTTTTTAATTAGATACAACGCAAAATAAAACACAAATTCCGCCGGTAGATTTATGGCGGAGGCAACGGTCTGAAACGAAGACGTGGAAGTGGCAAACGTAAATGAATCGAACTTGGCAGCCGTACAATTTTAGCGAACAAAAACACTTCAAGGCTATTACCTCTAAAACGTCGTCCGTCTGCAGAGTAGATAATATATTAATTGACACCTTTTGTCCGTTCATAAGGTAAACGTCGAGCTCAACATCTTCTTGTTTTTGATTTTGCGTCTCCTTGAAAGTTAAAGAAAATGTCGTTTGTAAAACTTTTATATAAGCATCGCGAATGTGGCGTTAAATCAAATTAATACAGACCTGTTGAGCATTGACGAGGAATCCGTTAAATACTTCGTCGTTTAAGATTTTAGAATCTTGGCTAACTGCGAGGAATTCAAGATATGGCATGTTTACATAAAGCATCGACAAAATTTCATTCACGATAAACTAATAAGGTCTTACTTAATTGTACGTATTTCTCTAATAGACCCCTTCGCTCGTCCACCTGAGAAGACGACAGAGGCAAAAGTTTCTTGGATGGAAAGGATGGCAAATTGTTGTGTATTTTCTTGAGCTGAAAAGCAGTTTTCAAAAGTGTTAATCGAGACTCAAAAGTAGCAATCGACAAAGCCGTAAGTACGTGACTATTAAACCGAGCTAGGTGGTGCTGACCCTACAATCAGCAAATAAATGGCAAGTGGTGAGGGGGAGTTGTACCTAATTTCAGGAGAATGACGTCAGTAGCAATTAGTACAATTAGCGGGTTCGACTGTATCCCGAAGGTATTCAAGGATAGAGCCGAGAAAAAACAGAGATTGACAGCAGATTGTGCAGACGACACAAGAAAAAACTGCACAGAGCAGCCAGATTTTTTAAGGGCAATTATTAACATTCCGCGAGTGAGACAGAAATGCTCCATTCTCTAAATTGGGACACGTTGAGTCCTCCAGACGTTAAAAGTTATCTACGGGGTTATTTATACATTTTGACATTTCTCGTAATTCTCATATATTAACGCCTAACAACCACTACTAGTCGAGTAGACGAAATCACTCAAAGGGCCTTGACGGAGCTTCGTGCCAAGACGACTACGCTTGCTATCGGTCCTTCTTTTCGCATGTGATTAGACGAAGGGCCTTTGACCGAGCTTCGTGCCAAGACGGATACGCTTGCTATCGGTCCCTCTTTTGCATGCGATTAGATGAAGGGCCTTCGACGGAGCTTCGTGCCAAGACAGATACGCTTACTATCGGTCCCTCTTTTCTCATGCGATTAGACGAAGGGCCTTCGACGGAGCTTCACGCCAAAAGCGATACGCTTACTACCGGTCCTTCATTTCGCATGCGATCAGACGAAGGGCCTTCGACGGAGCTTCGTGCCAAGACGGATACGCTTACTACCGGTCCTTCTTTTCTCATGCGATTAGATGAAGGGCCTTCGACCGAGCTTCGTGCCAAGACGGATACACTTGCTATCGGTCCTGATTTTCGCATGCGATTAGACTACGGAATCCTTGCGAATCTCCAGATTTAGCGGAAATTTAATCTAGCAATGATGTCGCTACTGACGTAGGAGAATTCTCCTGAAATTGGGTACGGCCTCACCTGCCATATGCCATTTATTTGCTGACTGTAGGGTTGAAGATGGTGTAATTACCTGCTCGTTGAGACAGTGTAACTGTTTATACCTCACGGTACAGTGAAACACTCCATTAATATGGACGTTATATGCCTGCAAAACGAGAATCGTGATTAGATATTAATTACTGTAAATCGCTAGGCTTCAACATATGCCTCTGGATCTCATATCTCACACACGATGTTTCCCAAATGTTTATATCGACCCATTTAGCTGATTTTACGAAACACAAATTCCGTATTCCGATGATCTAATTTGCGAGCAACTTTCGATATGTGAGCTCATATGATCACACCACACAAATACACAAATTGGGTGGGAGAAAAACAGGTTTTATATAGAGGCCAACTTGAAAAATACCGATAAGTTATTTCACACTCACCACGTACGAAGAACCGTTTTCATCTTTGAATTCTTGGGTGTCGGGAATAGAAAAATGCATTCCTTCAAAGATGTTTTCAGGCTTGAAAATACGCAATGAAAGCCATACGTTTTATAAAATCAAAAAGTAATAAAATTTGCACTCATTTCACGAATGCACACCCTGAATCTCTTTAGATTAGATAGGGTTACAACCTTTGAAACGAAGGGCCCAAAATTACACCAATGAACGTTAGTGTGCCATTCTGCGTACTGCCTTATAGGCGTTCCAATATATCTACTTTCGATATTCCTAACCAGGCAAGCTTTTTCCGATGCATTTTTTTCACCTTAAAACTAGCGTTTTATTAAATACAACTATCGAAACGCGGATTAACTCAATATAAAATAATATGTATAATGTATGCGTTTACGTCTAATTTATTTACCTTTATATTTCACGACGAATTAAGCTTCCGATTTCCAAATTCCTAACCGAGCGAGCTTTCTCCGACGCATTTTTTTCACCTTAAAACTGCCGATTTATTAAATAAAGCTGTCGAAACACAGATTAATTTACGGTATTTATTGTTGTCGTTATATTTATAATACGTATGCTTACGTTTAAAATAATCCCCTTCGTTTCCCAACGCGTGTGCGAACGTTCCAATACAAGTAGTACGAAAGAAACAGAGAGGTGTTTTTACTCCTTTCAAATAAATGCCCCAAAATTGGACCAATAAAAAATGGTGTGCCACTCTGCAGCACTCGCCGTAGCTTTAGAAGGTTACCGGCAGCAGCACTAGATGTCGCCACACGTCCCGCAGGGGCTGTATCGTACCGTAAAGATTTCTAATTGGACCAATTAAAACCAATGTGCCACCCTGCAGCGTATAGTCCCTTTGCGGAGGTTACCGGCAACAGCACTAGATGTCGCCACACGTCCATCACCGCAACCGTGAAGATTTCTAATTCAGCCAATTAAAACTAATGTGTCACCCTGCGCAGATAGATATATTTATTCTTTACAAAATGAGACCCCGAAATTGGGCCAATAAGCATTAATGTGCCACCCTGCAACGTATAAGCCTTCGAAGGTTACCGATAGCAGCACTAGATGGCGCCACCCGTTCCGCAGGTGCTGTACCGTAACCGCGAAGATTTCTAATTCGACCAATTAAACCAATGAGTCACCCTGCGTAGATAGATATTTTTATTCTTTTCAAAAGCAGACCATGAAATTGGGCCAATAAGCACTGATGTGCCACCCTGCAACGTAGAAGCATTTCGAAGGTTACTGGTAACAGCACTAGATGGCGCTACTCATCCCGCAGATGCTGTACCCAAACCGTGAAGATTTCTGAACGGACCAATTAAACCAATGTGTCACCCTGCATAAGATAGATATTTTTATTCTTTTCAAAAGCAGACCCCGAAATTGGGCCAATAAGCACTGGTGTGCCATCCTGCATCGTGCAATGCGAGCCTTTCGGTGTTTACCGGTCGATCAGGTGCTGCCCCCTACCCCGAGACCGCATGAACTAGATTTCCATCCCTGGCAGCGCGACGTTGGACCGTTCCTGCGCTCGTCGCTCCGCACACTCTGGTCGCGTTTTTCGCCTTCGTCGCTCGGCCTCTTCGCGTGTGACTCGTCGCGATGTTTTCTCCCGATCGCGGAAGAGGGACTGGCGCGACGAACACCTACGTCGCGTTCTAGAAGAAGACGAAGACGTCACAGCGCGCGTGCGAACGTGCGAACGTTCCATCGCGAGACGTTCGATAAAAAAATATTGAATATATCTATTCGAAAGCCATAGCGAGACTGAGAGAGAGAGTGTCAACCTTTTAAATAGGAGGAGAAAGAAGTCGAGATTTGGTGGAAGGTAAGACATTGACAAATATCGCTTCGATGGCGTTAATTACAGGCTTATTTTCTGTCATGACGAAACGCGGAAAGCGTGACATTAGCGTTTTTTAAAAGCGTGTTCCGCAATCGGGTGCCGACAACGTGTTTTTGCTTCCACCCCCGTCTTTTAGGATTACCCACGCTAGCTCAGCTGGAAAACATGTACTCGTCGTTCAGCGTTAATTTAGCTTTCTTTTACGTAATGTCTTATTTTGTTAAATAATAATAATAATAATAATAATAATGATGTCCTTGCTTTTTAATGTACGGATTGTTTTTATTTGGAATTGGACATGGAACGCGCGTGAAATATTTGAATTTTTTTGGAATTCGGAAATGGAACGCACGTGAAATATTTGAATTTTTTGGAATTGGAAATGGAACGCGCGTGAAATATTTGAATTTTTTGGAATTTCAAATGGAACGCGCGTGAAATATTTGAATTTTTTTGGAATTCGGAAATGGAACGCGCGTGGAGCATTTTTTGGAATTTGGAAATGGAACGCGCGTGAAGCATTCGAACGTTCGAAAAATTTGAATTTGTTCCATTTTTTGATAACGGTTAATTTTTTGCTTGATTTTGTTGCTGAAAGCGTGAAAACGGTATGCTTTTTTCCTCATTATGAACTAGTGTTTCACTCGAGTTTTGCCGCTGATAAGCATCGTCGTTATGTGGATGCTTTAAATCGCTATAAATGATTGCGTTTTATCCAATTATGCTGCTATCGAGATGCTGCGGAATATTGTATGAAATGGTTGGTGTAAAGGCTTTTCAAAGCCCCGCGATCTCATCTGCAGCCTTTTATCTAAAATCGTAAATTTCCCACACATATTTATTTATATATCTGGAGAAATTCGTCGTCGTGTGGATGACGAGATAGTTTAGAGTTTATTTCGCATTAGTTTCCAAAATGTCACCGTTCAAAAACGAAATTAAGCGGAAAATGAATCCGATGATCAGCGACATCAATTCAGAGTTTGAGCCAGCAAACGCGTTAACCTTAACGTTAAAGGCGAGAAGGGAGGAGCCACAGACTGAACTACCCAATGAATTAACTGAACGTCATGAATGCGCAGGCGTGGTTCTTCTCATGCCGCTTTTAACGTTAACGTTAAGGTTAACGTTAAGGCGTTGGCTGGCTCACTAGAGAGTTTGAGCCAGCAAACGTTAACGAAACGATAACGGTAACGATAACGAGAAACGGCGCTGGCGGCCAGGAATGTCAAGGACTACCCTATGCGAAGCATGGCATTCCAATGCCATTCCGGGCCGCCCGCGCTGTTTCTCGTTATCGTTATCGTTTCGTTAACGTTGGATGGCTCAAACTCTATTGCTAATTCCAAATGAATTATCCCAAATAGTCCGATTTTGACAGTTTACGTAAATTATACTCGTATATTTGCAATACACTGAATTTTAGAGTCTCAAATAGTCCGATTTTGACAGTTTTTTATTTTATTAGATCTTGATATCTATCGCTTTTGAAGGAACTTGCAGTTGGATTTTGACAATAGAGAGTTTGAGCCAGCCAACGCTTTAACGTTAACCGTAACGTTAACGTGGGGAAGGGAGGAGCCACGGTCTTAACTACCCAATGAACTAAATGAATGTGGTGAGTGTGCGTGACGTACAGTTAATTAATTGGATAGTTAAATTTGTGGCTCCTCCCTTCCCCACGTTAAGGTTAACGTTAAGGCGTTGGCTGGCTCAAACTCTCTATTGTCCAGCATGAGCTTCACGAAGTTTCTCGTCGTTTCTGTCTAGCTCAGCTAAAATTGTGACTCGATCCGAGTACAGGTATCATATATTATCGAGATTGGGCTCAACTTTCGCAGGATTTTGCGAAATGCCTCACCTAATCGTCGTGAATTTCGTCACGCAAGTCAATAAAGAGTTAGAGAGCTCCAACTCGAGTGAAAACAGTTTATAAAAACGGCGAATAAGCTGCTTTTATCCGTGATATGGACGAGTGTTTGGCCTCAACCGAGGACGTGTTTTTCAATAATTTTTATTCCTCGGTCGCTGTTTGAAAAAAAAAAGCACTCACGAGGATAAGGCGAACAATTAAGTACAGAAGTGCGGTACACCTTTGTTTACTACATGATTTTCAGCTCGATGACGCAATCGGGGTTTGGCTTTGGGGTTTAAAGGTCGTCGTGATTGTTTGTTGGTTTTTTTTATTTGGCTATATACTGCCTCTCGTTGTTGAAATCGTTTTATTACGGGGGCAATTAGTCATATTTATCTCGTGAAAAATAATACTTGCAAATGCGGTGTGAATCGCTCGAGGTGCGAGCTTCGTACTGACAGCATATTGGAGAGAATAGAGAGTTTGAGCACGCCAATGCCTTAACCTTAACCTTAACGTTAGAAGCGAGAAGGGAAGGAGCACGCACGCGCACTCAAGACGTTCAGTTCATTGCCTGTCTCCTCCCTTCTCGCCGTTGAAGTTAAGGTAAGCTTAATGACGTTGGCACGCGAAAACTGTCTAATGGAGAGATTGAGCCAGCCAGCACCTTAACGTTAACCTTAACGTTAGAAGCGGGAAGGGAAGAAGCACTCACGACGTTCAGTTCATTGGGTGGCTCCTCCCTTCTCGCCGTTGAAGTTAAGGTAAGCTTAATGACGTTGGCACGCGAAAACTGTCTAATGGAGAGATTGAGCCAGCCAGCGCCTTAACGTTAACCTTAACGTTAGAAGCGGGAAGGGAAGGACCACGCACGCGCACCCATGACGTTCAGTTCATTGGGTGGCTCCTCCCTTCTCGCCGTTGAAGTTAAGGTAAGCGTAAAGACGTTGGCACGCGAAAACTGTCTAATAGAGAGATTGAGCCAGCCAGCGCCTTAACGTTAACCTTAACGTTAGAAGCGGGAAGGGAAGGACCACGCACGCGCACC
>JAUJYV010001304.1:0-19134 GCA_033995625.1 Ophyiulus pilosus
GAGATACGAGCAAATTGACATACGAGCAAGGTTACGGAACGAATTAAACTCGTATCTCGAGGTATCACTGTATTTGTATAAGGTTTGGTGTGGATGGACCATGGCAGCATGCATTTTAACTAGGAATCCAATGTCGGGCATCGAGTACACGGGTCTGATTTGTGTACTCGATTACTTGATGTTTTTTTTTTGTTTTAACCGAGTATTGAGTGTAAATTGGGAAATTTCAAAAATAAACGCTGAATTAATTAATTTCATATGTGTGGTAATTATTTATGTAAGTCACGATGTATTCAAAGGTACTAGCATTCAGTGGCTGGAAATGTAGCGAGGATATTTGGCGCCCAGGGCAAAACACCTAAATTTGCGCCCCCCTCATCGCGCAGTTATATATATACACACCTTTCCAAACCAAACTTATCAAGTTTCAACAATAATGAGTTTATTATACAAATCAACAAATCCATTTTTGATACCTGGTATGAGTATTGCACCCATTGCAGGGCAACCTTGGAGAGCACTGGGTCCCGATTTAATCGACGGAATGTATGTTTAATAGAGAGTTTGAGCCAGTCAATACCTTAACGTTAACTTTAACGTTAACGGCAGGAAGGGAGGAGCCACAGACTTAACTATCCAATGAATTAACTGAACGTCACGCGCACTCATGACGTTCATTGTGAGTTCATTGGGTAGTGAAGTCCGTGGCTCCTCACTTCCCGTCGTTAACGTTAAGGTTAACGTTAAGGCGTTGGCTGGCTCAAGCTCTCTAATCTCTCTAATAACGGTAACATAAAACGTCAAGACCTTTATAAATGAACTAGTTTGTAAAACATTTCCAGAAGTATATCAACGTTTCAGCTGCTTTCAACTCGTTTTAAATTTAGGTTTTGTTAGGACCCAGATATTTAGTGTGGTTAAGAAACCACAACGCACGTGTGTTCCAGACCACGTGGGCCAATAAAAATAAACCTCCTTCGCAGCTGTGTTTGCGAGATGAAAATAATAATGACTGCCGTTATGTTTTATTGGCGCTTGTATCCTGCGTGATCTCCATTAATGCTCGGAATGGGAGAGAGACTCTGTTGAGAGTGGGAAATAAAAGAGATGGGGCACAATGAATTGCGATTAGTTGAAGCTAATTGAGGATTATCGGGAGAAAGAATGGGAGAAGAGGTGACGAGACCAGTACAGGGGCACAAACTTTTCCCCAACTCTCAGTTGACTTAACCTACTTCAATGTGTCCACAAAATCGAAATAGACAGTATGAGCATGCCAACGTCTTTATGCGTACCTTAACTTTAATGGCGGCAAGGGGCTCAATTTTTGAAGGAATTTTGGCGATGTCTTTTTTGAATGGCCCCTAACTAGTTTGTGATGTATCCGTCTCTATATCAAAACAGACTTCTTATGGAAGCTGTTTTGCCATTGGTTGTTTTGACGTCATTGTACTGATTCTGGTGATGTTCAATAGAGAGTTTGAGCCAGCCAACGCCTTAACGTTAACGGCTGGAAGTGCGGAGCCACGGACTTAACTACCCAATGAACTCGATGAACGTCATGAGTGCGCGTGACGTTCAGTTAATTCATTGGATACTTAAGTCGTTGGCTCCTCCCTTCCTGCCGTTAAAGTTAACGTTAAGGCGTTGGCTGGCTCAAACTCTCTATTATTTCTTGTTCCGTAAATTCCAGCTGGTTTATAATAGAGAGTTTGAGCCATTCAACGTTAACGAAACGATAACGAAAAACAGCGCTGGCGGGCCGGAATGTCAAGGACTACCCTATGCAAACCATGGCATTCCAATGACATTCCGGGCATCTAGCGCTGTTTCTCGTTAAAGTTATCGTTATCGTTTCGTTAACGTTGGATGGCTCAAACTCTCCATTGATATTAGTTATGGTGAGCCCCTAATGGTGAATTGCAATGGTTTACTACACGTATGTACATCTTATATAAATACGGACTTTGGACTTCCATTGGCACATGTGGTCTGGGGTCACTAGAGAGTTTGAGCCAGCCAACGTTAACGAAACGATAACGAGAAACAACGTGTGCGACCCGGAATGTCAAGGATTACCCTATGCGAACCATGTCATTCCGGGCCGCCCGTGCTGTTTCTCGTTATCGTTATCGTTTCGTTAACGTTGACTGGCTCAAACTCTCTATTGTTCCACCTAATACCTCTGGTTTCTTATGGCTAAAACATTCTGACTGTTCAATAATGCTCTTTTTAGAATGTCCATAAAGATGATGTTCTTTTCGTCTGCAGTTTATTCAGAAAGAACGTTGTGCTTCATCAGACACTTCAATAACATTTTTATTTCTACAAGATGGCGCATATTAGACAAAACTTTGTTCTTTCTTCATATGGGGGGGAAGACAGCTGGCGTTAACTGGCTCTAAACTTGGGATGACCTTGTTCTTGCTCCCTCAATATCTGGAAACATGGCTCTCAACCATTTAGAATTGAGACATTTGCTAAAACAATCCTTATGTTTGGTTGCTTAATGTCATACGAGCTCTATATATACCAATTCTGCGGCTTCAATGGCATTGTCGCGGTCGTACTATTCATCAAGTTTTGTTTCTACGATCCTCGTTTCTGCTTGTTTAGAAACACAATCCTTGTGGGTCCATAGAGAGTGACGTAGGCAATGACGTCACATTCAACATTGAAAATACACTTATTTTTTATTTCTACCGAATTTCTCTTAAGCTAGTAAGCTAGTGACAACTTTTTTGAAGGGCAGTTTATGGAACGTTTTCTCGTCCCCGTTCCCCAATGGCACCGTGTCTTTTAGTAACCTGATGCAACAAAGATGGCCGCTGACCACAAAACGAAGTCACCTTGGCCTTTGAAAAAGAACTTTTCGGGACGAGAATAGCGTTTTTGGTAGGATAAGACGAATGGCCGATTACGGCCTTCGAATGCCTGGTTAGGATTTATGGAGCATAGATAAACGACCCGTTTAACGACGTAAATGGGGTTTTCCAATTTGCACAAATGATAAAAAGGCAAAAATTCCTTAAAACTTGTCGTCAGGGGCCATTCAAAAAAGGACGTCCTCGAAATTCCTTCAAAAATTGACGTCCCCCCTACCCCCCGTCCACACGGTGTGTCCTTTTTAGCCCAGACCCCCCCTTAATTTTTTTGGGAAATGTAAGGTGTCCAGAAAATGTGTTGGAACATCCAAAGGACCATCTTATAAATTTCCCAGCACCCGTCTCGCTACCAATTCCACGACATTTTTCCAGGACATTTTTCTAATTAACGGAAATTTCCCGAACTTCGAAGGGGAAATTACAGCATAAATTGGTGTTAAACTCAAATTTAGGCATAATACCCGACTTTCCCTAGGTTTTAAAAATTAAAGTACATTTGGGACCAGGGACACATTTCTTCCGGTGTCCTTTTCTCCTCCTTTCAATGATTTTTAAAACGTAATTAAACAGAAAAACCAAAAACTGAAAAATACCATCATTAGTGGACGTCCATAATGGCTTCCCCCTCACCCTCCCCTTGTCCACATGGTGTCCAGATGACAGCAGACCCTCCTACCCCTCTCTTGAGGGCGTCCTTTTTGAACGGCCCCTTGACTTTGGTATATTCACTGCGAAATTTCATTCTATATTACACGAAAATTCAGTTTGGTCCCGTGACACCGTTATAATCGAACAAATGCTACCATATTTATCAAAAAATTTAAAGAGATAAAACCATTCATTGGTCCATATTTGGAAGCCCCTTCTGGATTACAACTGGGGCCCCTGACACTGAACTCGAATATCTGACAACGTTTAGGACGAGTAGTAATTAATAATAATAAGCAAGTATGTTTTGGGAGATCATAATCTCTCCAAGAGAAACTTTGTTTCGTCTAACTTATAAAAAAAAAGACCTATTCAAGTACAACCGCTACGGTTTTTTTGCCCTAAATGTCAATCGTCGTGATGGTCCCTAGCCAGCAGCCACCTTTCGCCACCCCCGACGTAATCGATGATTTTCTATGATTATCGAGTGTCACCGTTTCAAGGCAATTTGTACGACTTCCACCATTGTCCTTCGCCAATATCAGAGTTTCAAAGTTCTTCGACATTGCGCTCGGCAGACGCCTTGGGTTGCATCGTTTTCAAGCACGGTTTTTTTCCAGCGCGACGGACGAGGCCATCTTGGTTGCACCGGGGAGGACGCTGACGTCATCGCCGCGCTACTTCTTCCTGGGCACGTGCGCACCCCGGGGGGAAACCTTTTTTACACCCTCTTTTTTTACCGTGTGCGGAAACGAGAGCGTCGTTGAATAACTCCTCCACTGTCTGTACTCGTACACACGTGTTTGAACACAGTACACGTTGTCTAACACATGTAGACGACGTGGTTGGGATGTGGCGATCCCAACCAACGTTAACCAAATCCTAACCATGTAGTTTCATTATAATATTGATACCATAAAACGTGTTTGGCGTTAGCAGATAAATTAACTGGTAATGGTTCTGCTTCACTATTTTAGCTACACGTTGTGATGCAGATCGTGCAGACGACGTGAAACTGGTTGGGATTACGGCATCCCAACCAATAGTAAAATCCACTCTTTAAGCCTTACGTTGCCGTCGCTATTTATATTTCATTTATTGATATGATAAAACGTGTGTTTGTCATTAGCAGATATACTAACTGGTAATATTAAATCAATTCTAATGTGATAAGGGGTTGAATGGCATTGGCTCGAATAACATTTTTGAGTCGATTGAGCTGATGGAACCGAGTTTCAATATGGCGATTTGGAGCCAATTTTTTTTCCAACCCCATGTACTATGTATTCGATTGTAAGACACTAGTTACACACGATGAACCTATGACGTGTAACATGCCCTTTGAAATGTATACTCATTAGGAGTAGCTAGTGACATGCCCAATGCATTAATGCACTATTACACCCTGTTATTGCACGGCACAACACTGCTTTTTCGACATATTACGAGGCATGGGTCCTATTAGTTGCTAGTTGCTGAAGAAGTGACATGGATTGCACTAATTGTAGAGGTAACGTTATGTTTATTTCAATAACGTGACAAGGTCGCTCCGTTGATAACACTTCGACCAAATAGGCCAAAAGTGATGGTTGCATGCTCCTTTTATAGGAAGCGAACAAAGCACGCGCGTTCCATATTGGAACGTGTGCACGCGCGTTCCAAATTGGAACGTGTGCACGCGCTGGACGAGTCTATGGATAAATCAAGGGTACACAGGCTCGTGTGTCTCAATATGGCATAAACTGCTGATTCTGAAATAGACTAATTTGGGTAATGTCAAGGGCTTAATGTACTTAAGTTACCTTTTGCCCATTCCTAGGGTCTATCTCGAGCGATTTTCGACATTCTCCCTTTCAGGCCAAGGGAAGCGAGTGGAAACGAGGAGTTTCTAGGATTTAGGAAGTGCCAGAAAAGGCGATTTTTACACATTTTTCAAGGGCATTCGCCATTTTGGCTTGCAGTGAATCCCATTTCGGTTTTTTAATTGGTCCGATTGGCTTTCTAATCACGTTCAACGTTTTCCACATTCGTGAGAAATCGTAAGCTTCACTTATTCGAAGCCCTGCTTCGCCTCAAGTCAATTTTTTTTTTTTACTTAGTTTTATAAGGTAAATTTAGGTTGGTTATAATTTATTTCAAACGTGCTGTTAACTATATTGTATAGCTGTATTACACGAAATGCGAACTTGGTAAATCTTCTGGTGATTTTCTTTTCTTAATGCGTGTTGAAGGCGATTTGCAAACAGCAGTCCACACACAAAAAAAAATGTTACGTGATTGATCCTGTTCTTAAAAAAGATTTTATCATTAAAACTTGTATTTCCTTATGTGGAAGAAATCGTCCTCCAAATAACATTGGGTTTGTATAATTTTACAATTTCCCACTTTATTTTTAGGCAAATAAATTTAACGAGATTACAAAAGCGAGAGCCAGTAATACAGTATTGCAAATACACGTAGTTTTAACGTCCGGTTAATCGGACAGGTCCTATTATCCGGAATGTTCAGTGTATGTTGTATTTAATTGTAATCACAAATTTTGAATATATGATTTTTTTATTCATGAATAATGTAGTCGTAGTAGAAATGCAATTTATGAAAGGTTTGTAAACCTTGATTGGGATTCTAATCCAGGATTATCATATTTTCATAAAACGTGTATACGTTTTATGAAAATATGTATATATGATGTTGCCATTTCCAGACACCTGCATGTCCCGCATTTTAACTACATAATGAATGTTTGGAAAATTGCTGAGTTGGAGTTCATTAACTTTGCATACGTTGTCGTTTTATTTAATTCGTGTTCCCAAACTTTAGAAATATGAAAATTATTCAATGCTTATATGAGGTTTCTGAAAGTCTGGAAAAAAATATGGTTGGGAAATGATGCGACTTTAATGTGAAACGTGTATGCTATTTATAAAAATATAATTTTCACTAAAATAAGTAGAACATTTTAAATTTAACAAATTAAATATATATAATTAACCACATTTAGGACATGGTGAAATAGTATAAATTTATACATTTAAAATATAAAATATTTCAACGTGAATTTGCTATATCGTAATGAATTAACCTGGACATATTTTGCGGTCTGGGATATATAACACTTTTAAAGGTTTTTTAAAGTGATCCAGAACACTGCTTAATAAAAGTGTGCTAAATTTTGA
The DNA here is from genome assembly GCA_033995625.1 of Ophyiulus pilosus. Taxonomy (NCBI): domain Eukaryota; kingdom Metazoa; phylum Arthropoda; class Diplopoda; order Julida; family Julidae; genus Ophyiulus; species Ophyiulus pilosus. Next base: position 6,710 of record JAUJYV010001304.1, read on the forward strand.
TTATTTCTTAAAATTAGACACCCATTTTTCAAAATTTATACTTCAGGTTTCCTAAATTCTCACAAAAAGTAGCTTTGAGTATACTAAACGTCGATTATATATCGTTCTAGTTGACAATAGAGAGTTTGAGCCAGCCAACGTCTTAACGATAACGGCGGGAAGGGAGGAGCTACGGACTTAACTATCCAATGAATTAACTGAACGTCATGCGCATTCATGACGTTCATTTAGTTCATTGGGTAATTAAGTCAATGGCTCCCGCCGTTAACGTTAAGGTTAGCGTTAAGGCGTTGGCTGGCTCAAACTCTCTAATGCCTACTTTGGGGCCATTTAAAAACTGACACCTACCCCCTGTCCACACAGTGTCCACGTCCCGGCAGACTCCCCCCCCCCCCCGTCTCGAGGACGTCCTTTTCGAATGGCCCCATTCCAAAATCGTCCCTTTGGGATTCGTACACCGCATCCTCTCGACTACACACGAGGTCCTACGTTTTACACGTTTGGTCCGAATCCCGTGTCCTAAGTTGAGCCCGGAAGGGTAGCTGCCCGGCCCCAGCGCCGCCTTCGCCACCCCCTCCCTCGAGCCCCGTCACAAAAAAGGAGCTTTGAGAATGCTAAACGTCGATTACATATCGTTCTAATTGACAATGCCTACTTTGTGGCCATTTAAAAACTGACCCCCTACCCCTACATGTCCACACAGTGTCCACGTCCCGACAGCCTCCCCTAGCTCCCCCTCTCGAGGACGTCCTTTTCGAATGGCCCCATTCCAAAATCGCCCCTTTGGGATTTCGTACACCGCATCCTCTCGACTACACACGAGGTCCTACGTTTTACACGTTCGGTCCCAATCCCGTGTCCTAAGTTGAGCCCGGAACCCCCTCCCTCGAGGCCCGTCCGGACGAGGAGGAGCGCGGCCGGACGAGGAGGAGCGCGGCCGCCCCCCAACGGCGGCCGTGGACGAGGCTCACCACATGCTCGGATTCGCTGGCGTCACCGCGCTCTCCCATTGGTCGTCGCCCTGTTGCCGAGGCCTCTCCACGCGCTGTCGTTGTAGCATTCGCGAGGTTGATCCGAGAGCGTTGCGGTCGTCGCCGCTCCGCACCGCATGGATACGCGTCCCATCGCTGCTGCCGGATTAAGCGCGACCCTGAGCAGACTGCCGCCGCGCCTGCCAGCAGCATGCATCTGCCGCTGAACGAAGAGCTGGCCCCGTCGTCGTCCTCGCCGCCCTCCGTCCTCGCCGGCATGCCGGCCGACCTGAGCCGCGTGGCGGTCGGCGACGATCACTATTCGAGCTTTTTGCAAACGCTTCTCAGCCGCAAGCAGCGGACCGTCGTCGCCGCCGGATCTTACTGCGCCTGTAAAACGTCCCCTTTTCTGCCCCCAGACTGCCACGGTTGCTTCCACAAGGTGTGCCTGCCCTTTGCCAATGCCTACCCCTGTCGACACGACAAGGATGCTCTGCCGCCCATCACCATGGACCGGGACGTGGTGAGTACTACACACTTTTTATATCCTTTTATTTTTTCGGTTGGTCCTGCGAATAGTTGTTGCATGTGCCCAATCCTCGACGGCGACTTGCAGGAAACGGTCGAGGCTGCGACAGGGACCATTCAGAGCCATTCGGGATAATGGACCCACAGGATGTTAGGTTATAATGAGTAATAACTGATACCATGCATGAACCCAACTAACGTGTAGGGTAGTGGGACCAGCTGCATTGTAGGACCTTAGTTAGTGTTCCTACGGTGGAGGCCCATTGCTCTGAATGCACTGTATTTGTATGTGGTCCCAATAAGGTCTCAACTGCGATCGGAGTAGTTATATACAGCGTTTTGTGCAAGTTTTTCAATAGCGTTATAGCGAAGCTAGCTTGCTAAAGGAGCTTAATAACGAAATTTGCGTTCTGCATATATGAAACCAGTTGCATTGTAGGACCTGGGTTAATTTTCCTTCGATGGAGGTCCATTACCCTGAATGCCCTGTATATGTATGTGGTCCCAATAAGGTCTCAATTGAGATCAGACTAGTAACGTTGTATAAGTTTTGTTGAAATAGCGTTATAAACTCAATAACGAACTTGAGCTAGTGTATAGGATGGGGCATGTAACAGCGTAATAGCGAAGCGGTGTGTAGTAGCGAAGTGTATTTCATGCAAAATATATTACAAAAGAGCTCAATAGCGAAACTTATCATGGCGTGCTAAAGCAAATTATGGATCAACTCCCTCGCTGAAGAGCGTATTATCGATACTTGCGTGCAAACGAGGTTATTTGCAAAACTTGTGCTTTTATCAAGAGCTTTAATAGACGTCTAGCATCGAACCCTAACTCAAGAGCTTAATAGCGAATCGAACTGATGAAGAGCTTAGCAACAGCTTAGGTGTCACCTTGATCATGGGCTGTGTGACCAGTCAGTTATGCTCGCGTTATGCCTTTCTTTAGATGACAAGCCATTAAGTTTATGCACAAGAGCGTTGTAGCGAGGCGATTCGGATTTCTCATACAGTGCAAACTTGCATAAAAAAAAACCAAATGGGCTCAAGTTCATAAAATGCAATTTTTGCTAGAAGAAAAAAAAAAATGATATAGAATTTGCAATCTGGTGAGTCAGTGGTGACTATAGAAACCTTTATAGAACATTCATTGAATTTGCGTGAGAGCGTAGTAGCGAGGTGATTAGATTTAGTCCAACGGTGTAACTAGCCTAAAAGCAGTTTTTGATGGCCAAATTTATGCTCCCATTAGCGTTGTAACGAATCAGCCGAGTTGGCGCGAAAAGTTCACTTGTCTATAGCTTAGTAACGAGTCATTTCAATGTGTTGAAGAGCGTAGTAGCGAGGACAGTCACCCATCAACTTTCTTGTGGTGAAGACTCTGAAGAGATTGAACATTTGTTGCGAATCAACTCAGTTTGCATGGGAGAGTAGTAGCCAAAGTCGGGCCTAGGTGCCAGAGGGCGCTGCACGGTTTTCCGGTTCACCTTATAGCTCTTGTCGCTAGGAGCGCCCTGCCCTCGTTTTTGTATTTGATTGAAAAAGCGTTAATCATTTTTGGATATAATTGAATTGCGAAGAGCTTCCTGGTGATTGGCGGAAGCTGATTAAAATGCACGTTCCAATTTTGACCCCTTTATAGCTTTCTTAATTAAGCCTCATCTGCACTGCGAGGGATGGGCCCTCCTAGACGTCCTTAATTTTTTTTTTTAAAGTAGGATATCCAGAAATTGTGTTGGAACATGCAAAGGCCCATTGGTTGGGATATCCGAGGGGATAATCAGAGCAGTAGTGAATCAGAGTAAAAGTGAGGGGGTTGATAGACAGTTTTCGCATGCCACACGTCTTTATACTTCCCTTAACGTTAACGCCTGGAAGGGAGGAGCCACGCATTGAAATAACTGAACGTAAGGGGTGCGCATGCGTGGTTCTTTCTTTACCCCCACTAACGTTAAGGAAGCATAAAGACGTGACATGCTCAAACATGCAGAAAGTGATGACTTATGGAAATATGGTTGAGGGGATTTGAAACGATTTTTCTTGAAAAGACCCAGTTTTGCCCAAAAGGAGCCTTTTCTGAAACCAGCGGTTTTTTGGGGGAAAGGGGTGGGGGAATTACGCTTATATAATAATTTTCTCGGGTTTTTTGGGGGGAAACGCTTTCACTAAGAAATAGTATAGAATAAAAAAGATGATTTTTTTAAAACCATGGTTGATTTGCCACCCAACCCCTCAATCTCTTGACCTTGTGGTGATCTCTGACTCCATATCTTTTCACCCTACTTTCAATGCCACAAGTTTTTTTTTTTTTTCTTCCCCCGCTCCCGATTGGTTGACGTCAGCTTGACTTCATTCGGCGTTGAAGGGGAACGTTTAATTGCTTTTTTAAAGTATTTCTCAAAAAAATACAAAAAAATATATATAAAAATTGGCCAAATTTTCACACAACGCTTCAAATCAAAGCGAGAGTTTGAGCCAGCCAACGCCTTAACGTTAACGTTAATGTTAGAGGCGGGAAGGGAAGAGCCACGGACTGAACTACCCAGTGAATTAACTGGACGTCTTGAGTGCGCATGCGTGGTTCGTCCCATCCCGCCTTTAACGTTAAGGCGTTGGCTGGCTCAATCTCTCTAATGTTGGGAACGAATTGTAGTGGGGCCTCTATCGATGGTTTAATAGTTTCGTGAATTTCCAAATGTATTTCCTAAGTACCATATAAATTTCATAAGGGGCTTAGGTCACAAATGACATTACTGCACTATTGAATAAGACCCTTCAAGGCTCCCAACGTATGCAATTCTTATTTCACCTTTGTATACATTTCTTTAAAAAGTATATGCTTTACATTTCTTATACTCGTATTTCTATATATGCATTTTTGCCTCTGACTGAACTAGGCTTTTACCAAAAAGTCCAACATTTATTTTATTGCGCGAGTACAGCGGACGTCGTTTATGAGCGACCCCCATGCACTGTACCTCTTTGAGTACTGGCGCTAGGCATTTTTATTGAACAGAACTAACCGGTTTTTCGTGGAGGTTGACCTATAAAACTGGACTGCTCCCAGCGGTACCCTCTCGCGATTGAATTGCATTCCGAGCTGATCCTTTGGCACACACATGTTGTAACATAATAGGCCCGGGGGGTGGCGAGGGGTGGGAAAGTACCGTACCACATAACGCGCGATGGAAGTTCGGCGCCATCTTGGGGGGTGGGGCTACCTCGCCTTTGACCCCCGTGCTTTCCTTTCATCATCTGGCGTTGACCATTCAGGCAGTTGAGGTCCTTTCTCGAGCCCTTTCCGAGATGTCTCAAGTTAGCCATTATTAGGCCTATCTTCTGAAATTGTTCTGCAGTGTCTTCATGGTTCTTATTAATGTGACTTTTCCATACATTACCATGACTGCATATTTAGCTTAAGCTACTTTTCAGTGGCTTTTCACTGGTTTTCAGCTGCCTTTCGTGTGTTTTCGTCAAAATTTCTAGCTGCTTTTCAATGGCTTTATTTTCCGATTTTCATCTGCATGCTTTTTAATTCATGCTTTCAGTGACCTCTTCTGGGGTTTTCTGCGTTTCCGGTCGCGTGTTCTTGTTCTTATTCATGGAACGATTGCACGCGCGCAGAACTTCTAGAACTTCTTATTTTGTGTGGTTTTGCAAATTGTATTTTCGATTTTTTTCCTCTAGCTTTTCTTCCGCTTTTAAAACATTTTCCGCGGATCCAATATCTGGATCCGTGGCATTATAACGCGTCACGCATGATTATTAAGCTTTCGTCGTTTTCATTGGCTGTCTGTAACTATTCGTCATTTGCCGTAACTACTTGATTGCGTGATTTGTGCGCTCGCTTCCTCCATTATTCCTCGTCCGGGGTTCGTTTTTTTTTCATATTTTTATGTTGTATTTTATTTTTACCTAAATGCAGCGGCGGTAACCTTTGGCCCCTGGAGCTCCCGGGCCTCACCTCACGCTCGAGGAAGCGCTTGTTGCTCGAAAGTGGGCCGACTTTGCTTTTTCTCGCCGCTTCCTGCATTTTTCGCCTGATTTGCATGTTGGTCCGCCATTCGTCAGGCTCGGCTCGCGGGACTGCAACGGCCATTCATCACGGACGCAAAGGACTGACCCACAAGCAACTTCCTACAACTCGCCTGCTTTTTTTTTTACGGGGTGTGGCCCGGGGCGCCATTCGGTAATCAACCTTCTTGGAACAGAATCCCGTCTGCAGTTTTCCTACACCGTTTTGCACGCAACGGACTATCCGCAATGAACTGTCAGGTTCTTTTGGTTTTTTCCCTTTCCCAATGACTTTAGTTAGGTTTTCTGATTTTTCAAAGACATGGTGAGGTATACAGTCTGTTTTCTCAAAGATATGTCAGTTTTCTGTATTTTTAATGGCATTGTCAGGTTTTCTGTTTTATAAAAAAACTGTTCAAGCTTTTTGCTTGAACATTATTCTACTTTCTCAAATACAGTGTTAGCTTTTCTGTTTTTCCAAAGACATTGTCAGGTTTTCTGTTTTTTTTTCCAAAAACTATCCAGGCTCTCTTCTTTTCCAAACACTTAGTCAAGGTTTTCTGTTTTTCCAATAAACTGTTCAGGCTTTGTTTCTCCAAAAAAACTGTTAAAGCTTTCTGTTTTTTTAAACTGTTCAAGCTTTCTGTTTTTCCAAAAAAAAAAAAACTGTTCAAGCTTTCTGTTTTTCCAAAAACTGTTTAGAATTTCTGTTTTTCCAAAAAACTGTTCAGGTTTTCTGTTTTTCCAAAAAAAACTGTTCAGGCTTTGTTTTTTAAAAAACAACTGTTCAAGCTTTCTGTTTTTCCAAAAAAAAAACTGTAGGATTTCTGTTTTTCCAAAAAAAAACTTCAAGCTTTCTGTTTTTCCAAAATAAAAAAACTGTTCAAGCTTTCTGTTTTTCCAAAAACTGTTTAGGATTTCTGTTTTTCCAAAAAACTGTTCAGGCTTTGTTTTTTTTCAAAAAAACTGTTCAAGCTTTCTGTTTTTCCAAAAAAACAAAACTGTAGGATTTCTGTTTTTCCAAAAAAAAAAACTGTTGAAGCTTTCTGTTTTTCCAAAAACTGTTTAGGATTTCTGTTTTTCCAAAAAAAACTGTTCATGGCTTTCTGTTTTTGTTTTGTTTCAAAAAACTGTCCAGGCTTTGTGTTTTTTCAATAAAAACTGTCCAGACTTTGTGTTTTATTAAAAAAACTGACCAGGCTTTGCGTTTTTTCAACAAAAACTGTTTAGGATTTCTGATTTTCCACAAAAAAAAACTGTTCAGGTTTTCTATTTTGCCAAAACCTATATTGAGGCTTTTTAAAAAAAAGATTTTAATTAAAGTAACGCGTGTGCAATCGGTATATACATCTTCTCATAATATACTACTGTTAATTTTAAGGTCATTTCATGCCCATTCGTTAAGTCGGGCCTCCCGCAAGAGCACGGGAATGTGTGTTTTCTCTCCGCCTCGCGTCGCCATTCGCTGCCGTCGGGGCCTCACGTGGCTCCCGTTGAAGGGCGAGCCGGCAGTCACCTGATAAATGCATATTAATTTACTCGTATCGAAGCCGATAATTAATCGGCACGTAGTCCTATGGCTCTGACCTCCCTGATAATGTCTTCCCATGACTTCCAGGGGCTAATGCGCCGCTTTTTTTTTTGTCGAGATGCCGAACCTACATTGGGAGCGATAAATCTGAAAAGAGGGGGAAAAAAGCCTGCAGATTATTAATTATTGAATTATTAATTAATAATCGGAGCCGGATTTTCTATCTTAATTGCTCAGACATTGAAGTGCGAAACTTAATTGAACGGAGGGGGGGACATTTGCGTTTTTCGGCCGAATTTGGGGACGGCTTGGCCCCCCCCCCCCACTCCCCATCCCAGAAAGGAATTTTTTGATAATCATATCGTCGCTTAGCAGCATAAATTTGACCTTAAAAACACCAATACCAACAGATTAATATACAGGGAGTCCCCCAGATATAAGTTGTTGATTTATTAAGCATTATTGAGTATTAATGTTCATAAAATCGGTTGAAATGTGAGAGGGCTTGCAGAAAGCCCACCGAATATTTCTATTAATCGGCTAAAATTAATTTCGTGACTATCCCTAACGTAAAATTGTGCCTTTTTTCGACCTTTCCTCCCTCGGATTGATGACGCGCAATATGGACCGCCCCCGCACCAATTCAATGGCCGGTACCAGTGCACGCGCAAGGGCCATTCGCAAAATCCCGACTTGGGCACATCAAACCTTGTAAGCTGCGGATTATGGGGCCCTTCGCTTAATAGGACCAGATTTGATTATCCACGATGAAGACCCCCCCCCCACTTTTGTACAGTGGTTTTCAACAGATGTGCCCCAACAATTTTAGACCTAGCTTGGTGTGCCGTGAGCTGATGGGTTTTGCATGATGGTCAGCTTTTGCATGATGACCAATGATGTGGGCTCGGTGGGGACGTTCATAAACGTCATTCGCGAGGGTAATTCCAAAAGTCGGTCGCTATCAAATTGACGTAATGCTTTTTTTTGTGTGCCGCAGCAGCGCCTTTTTTTTATTTCATCGTATAGTTTTTGACCTACATGAGCAACAGGGTGGATCGGTCTTTCGATTTTTCTCAACCCCGTTTTTCTTTTTCTTTGCTTGGCTTTTTTTTCTTCAACTTCTTCTACAGCTCCGAAAAGCGTTACCCCTTTTTGCCCTCCTAATTTAGGCCAATGAAACTGGAGGTGGCGCCCCCAGAAGCGCCGCGCCGCCCAAAGTTTTCCAAGCTGTTCGTTTTTGGAATTTTTTGCCCAGATTTGGTTTTTTTTTTTAAAAGGTTTTTCGTGCTTTTTTATATTTTATTTTAAAAGCTCGAATTTCGATTAAAACCTTGAGGAAAACAAAAGAAATATACTCGGCGTTAATGAGCGACCTTCCGTTAATGAGGCGACCGGGGAAGGTTCCCGTAGGGGGCGCCCACGACTCGCGGGTCGGAAGTTGGGACTCCAAGGACGCGGATCCCCCCCCCGCCTTGTCCAAGGACTTGTGTGGAGATTTTGTCGGGCAGATTCATAAAGATTACGTGGAATGAATGAGATAACGAACAAATGAATGAGTCTCCAAAAAATGAAGGAGATTTTCAAATATGGTTGACGATTCTGGGAGTTTTCAGAGGATTCCGCTGATGTTAAGAAGATTCTTGGAAGGTCGAAGGGGATTCCGTAGATGTTTTAAAGGGATTCCATACATTGGAGATTCTTCAAAGTTTCTGAGGGATTCTCATTTTTTGGAGACTCGCGCATTTGTTCCGAATCCCTTCAGAAACTTTGGAGAATCTCCAATCTTTGGATTCCCCTTAAAACCGCAGAAATATCTACGGAATCCCCTTCAACCTTCCAAGAATCCTTTGAAAACTTTCCAGAATCGTCACCAATATTTGAAAATCTTCATTTTTTGGAGATTCGTTCATATTTGTTCAAGGAGATTTTCAAATATTGGTGACGATTCTGGAGTTTTCAGAGGATTCTTGGAAGGTTGAAGGGGGATTCTATAGATTGGAGATTCTCCAAAGTTTCTGAAGGGATTTTCATTTTTTGGAGACCCATTCATTTGATCGAGGAGATTTTCAAATATTGGTTGACGATTCTGGAGTTTTCAGAAGATTCTTGGAAGGTTGAAGGGGGATTCCATAGATTGGAGATTCTCCAGAGTTTCTGAATGGATTCTCATTTTTTTTGGGAGACCCATTCATTTGTTCGAGGAGATTTTCAAATATTGGTGACGATTCTGGAGTTTTCAGAGGATTCTTGGAAGGTTGAAGGGGGATTCTATAGATTGGAGATTCTCCAAAGTTTCTGAAGGGATTTTCATTTTTTGGAGACCCATTCATTTGATCGAGGAGATTTTCAAATATTGGTTGACGATTCTGGAGTTTTCAGAAGATTCTTGGAAGGTTGAAGGGGGATTCCATAGATTGGAGATTCTCCAGAGTTTCTGAATGGATTCTCATTTTTTTTGGGAGACCCATTCATTTGTTCGAGGAGATTTTCAAATATTGGTGACGATTCTGGAGTTTTCAGACGATTCTTGGAAGGTTGGAGTGGGATTCTATGGATTGGAGATTCTCCAAAGTTTCTGAAGGGAATCTCACTTTTATTCACACTTATATCAGACTCGTTCATTTGTTCGAGGAGATTCTGGAGTTTTCAGAGGATTCTTGGAAGGTTGAAGGGGGGATTCCGTAGATGTTTCCGAGGTCCTAAAAGAGATTCCCAAGATTGGAGATTCTCCAAAGTTTCTGAAGGTGATTTTGAAGATTGGATTCTGTATACAGTTTAAAAGGATATTTCGAAGATTGGTAGTTTTTCTTAAGATTTAAAGGGACTCTGAGGATATTTGAGATTCCATCAGGCTGGCAGATGATTACCATGCAGGTGCTCAACGGAAATACCGAGGGATCCGATTGGAATCCCGTCGTCATTTCCAGAGACTGAGACTGAGGTGTGTAGAGCGAGCTGGAATCTGAGCCAGGGGTTTCGGCTGAGCAACCCGTGCGTGAAAGTGCACACTTTTCGTCCCGTTTTTTTGTGTGTGGGGGGGAAATGGGAGGGGGGGTCATCACCACCGCTGTTTCTATTTTCGGCTCTTTTTTGGGCATCTGCCAGTCCATCTCGAAAAAGATTGGCAGCCAGAAGTTCGTTGCCAGTTGCATGCAGCCGAGCGCGGCAAGGCCATTCGCCGGTTAACCGGAGCGCCACCAGCTCAAGGCGCGGCCGTGGCCCGCGTTGGGGTTTCACCGAAATTAGGTCACGCTTGCGTCATCGCTTTTTTTTCTTTGTACGCTTGCGCAATGCCTGGGAGCGCCATACGTGCAACTTTTCTCTTCGCCACGGATGGCGCTCAAGTGCTTTTTTTTTTCCACGTGCAACGCCATCTGTGGAGACGCAGTGGTTTGCTATGCGCAGAATGGCACAACTCTTTTGACGTGGATGTGTTCTGCCCAAGAAGGAAACACTGTGGATGCAGTCGAACCCGCTTAATTGCACAGCCGAGAATGTGCAAATGCCTGGTCACAATTCCATGCAAACGTTGCACGTGGAGCTTGCAAAATATGTGCATTTATCCTGTCTGTGCAATTAAGAGGGTTCGACTGTATGAGTAATTGTGATACAGTCAAACCCGCTTAATTACACAGCGCCCCGGCAAGCCGAAAATGTGCAATTAACCGATTTATGCAAATATCCGGTCACAATTCCACACAAAAGTTTCATGTGGGGCTTGCGTATTATATGTATTTATCCGGTCTGTGCAATTAAGAGGGTTCGACTGTATGAGTAATTGTGATATATATATACACATTCGAGCCCGCTTAATTGCACAGCACCCCGGCAAGCCAAAAATGTGCAATTAACCGGTTTATGCAAATATCTGGTCACAATTCCACACAAAAGTTGCAGATGGCGCTTGCAAAATATGTGTATTTACCCGGTCTGTGCAATTAAGAGGGTTCGACTGGATGAGGCACACGATATACACATTCGAACCCGCTTAATCGCACAGCGACCCGGCAAGCCGAAACTGTGCAGTTATCCGGTCACAATTCCATACAAAAGCTGCACTTGGGGCTCGCAAAATACGTGCATTTATCCGGTCTGTGCAATTAAGCGGGTTCCACTGCAATTGAAGTTGATACAGTCGATCCCGCTTAATTGCACATACCGGATAAACGCACATATTGTGGTTTTGTTTGTACGGAGCCCTTCTTGGACACCGTATATAATGTAACCCTGTTGCGCCACCTACATAGTACTACAGGCAAAATTAAGTGTCCAGCGTTCCAAATATTATATAAACTGTACTGTTGTAACATTTGTGACGAACACATGGCGTTGATTATACAATGCGGAACAGTGAGCACAACGACATAGCACACATAGCAATATTCTGTTCCAGATCTGTACGATTGAAATCTAGCGCCCTCTACGCACTTCAGAATCCCCATTAAACTGGCGATTAATATTCCGAGCGTGACCTACTCCGTTGCGTTAGGCCTACACTCTGGAAATAGATCGTTTGTTCAGGGATTTTTTTTCTTTCTCATTTTTTGTCATCCCCTTTTTGTCCCACGTGGCCACTGATAATCAGGGACATTGAACTTTTTAATAAAGCAAATTGAATTAGCTAGACAGAGGACGGGGAAGGACGTGGCGACGGAAATCGGGTACAGCAGCGGCCCATATCGGAAAGCGATGGGCCCTAACACGAGAGGGTCCTTCGTGAAAAGAAAGGTGGATTTTTCTTTTTAGGGGTCATTCAAAAAGGACGTCCTCAAGAGGGAAGGAGGAGGGAGGGGGAAAGGGGGAAAGCCATTATGAACGTTAACTATTGATGATATTTTTCAGTTTTTGACTTATCTGTTTAATTGAGTTTTTAAAGGTCAGTGAAACAGGGGAAATTGAGACCAGATGAAATGTGTCCCTAGTCCCAAATGTACTTGAATTTTTAAGACCTCGGGAAAGTCGGGTGTTATGCCTAAATTTGTGTTAAATACCAATTTTGTGCTGGAATTTCCCCTTCGAGGTCAGGAAATTTCCGTTAATCAGAAAAATCTTGAAAAAATAGAGTTTGAGCCATCCAACGTTAACGAAACGGTAACGAGAATCAGTGCTGGCTGCCCGGAATATCAAGGACTACCCTATGCGAAGCATGACATTCCGGGCCGCCAGCGCTGTTTCTCGTTATCGTTATCGTTATCGTTATGGTTTCATTAACGTTGGCTGGCTCAAACTCTCCAATGTCGTGGAATTGGTAGCGATACTGGTGCTAGGAAATTTATAAGATGGACCTTTGTATGTCCCGACACATTTTTTGGACACCCTACTTTTATAAAAAAAAAATTAAGGGGGAGGGGGTCTGTGCTAAAACGGACACCATGAGAACCG
>JAUJYV010001305.1:0-19131 GCA_033995625.1 Ophyiulus pilosus
CGATACGCGTACTATAAGAACGCTCCCCTCGGGAGCGTTCTTATAGTACGCGTATCGGCGGCAATTACAACTTTTCAGAACTTTTTCAATTATGGATCGATTCTTTGAAAGTTTTTTCACTTCCTTGATGTAAGTTCATAACCAGTAATAAAAAACACGACTGCCCTGTCCTTTCACGTTCTCAGACTGTCCTCACATCGTTCGACTGTCGGAATATGTGGCTCGCGAGTCCACTTCTCTACTTAAAATATTACTTTTCAAAAATTCTCTATTAAATTCGTGTTGCACATGTCTACGCGTGGTGTATGCAAAAAATCAGGACTAGGGGGGAGGACGAGTAGAAGTTTTCTAATTTTGTATTGCTTACAAACTCAATCATGAAAATGTGATGAAAGTCATTACTTTGACAAAAAATGCAGCGAATTTAGTTAGTTTCTCTATGTATTAATTGGAGCAAAGATTTAGAAAACCAATCATTTGCTTTCGTTGAAGCAATAATATATTACTATAATATTTAAAATTTAGAAATATCACTCGTGCATTAAATTGCAAAGTTCTGATTATAAAATTCCCAATGTCCTCAACTGCAGTGACACTGGTTTATTGTATAAAAAAAACCATGATTATGCTGACATTCACGTGTCATTAATTCTTCTAAAATCCTCTCAAAGAAAATTTTCCAAGCCCAACCTTGGCCGAAAGTGAACTAATTTAAATGTTCAAGGTGAATTTCTACGAAATCTAATATATTCCCGCACTGTTGATGATTACCTGAAAGCATATGAGACACTGGGTTTTTCCAATTAAAATGTTCCTTAACGAGAAAACCATTTTTAGAGAGTTTTACCTGGCCAGGGTCAAAACATGTATTCTCAATTAGTTAGAATTAGGACATGGATTTATGTCGTTGCAAGTAGACTAGGAATTAACGTTATGTATATAAAAAAAAACATTACATATTTGCAACATCTGCACTTTTGCATGGAAATAATGTAACGACCTAATGCACTCGCTACAAACAACATGTTCTTAAATTATAAGTTGTGTGCAGCTTTTCAAGGATGCTTGCAAATGCTTTACGAAAAAGGACAAAAATTGATTCTCATATGGAGTCAAATTAAAATAAGAGATTTTAACGACACACACGGTGAACATCGATGCACTCAACTTTGATAGGACAAAAAACAATTGAAAATATCATTACGAATTAAGACCTGACCGCAATAAAACGACTGTACGGGAATGTTACTCCAAGGCTATGTGTATTAAAACAAAATTAAAAAGTGAAATTCGTGTACAACAATGGCCTTCGAAAGGCCTAAATAAGTTCCGATTTCACGTTAAACATATCCGATGATCGGTTGCACTAAACTTAATTGCCAATTACAGCAAGTTTAATTGAAAATCCCATTGTTAATTCGACGAAATTTCCCTTCGTTAAGTCAACAATTTTATAGACAACATCCTATCTGCCCACAAGAACACGTTTCTTCCGATTAATCTGATCTCAGCAAACATCACGTCATTTTACACTGAATTATAAGTCATCCGGGAAAAAACATTGCTCAAAGCGACGTTCGAGAAACTAGTACGTGCAAATGGCAATGAAGTTTAGTTTTCTGTTGTTCTTGTAAATATGACTGTCACAAAAAAGTAAAATTTAAAATGTCCTATCAAATGTACTGTCATGTGTATTATCCTGCGTATTTTCAAAGAAATATTCAGCTATTATTCGTATATGTATTAACGAGACTACCAATGTATGTACATCACTAATTCTATACGAAAACAAAAATGGTTCGATTTTTGTTGTAGAAATAAACGTTTTACAGATAAATTTTTACAGATAAAATTTTATCTGTAAAACGTTTATTTCTATATACTTTATTGAATTAATTGTCCGCCTGCATGCAAGGAATATAAGCTCTATCAATTTGTTCTATTATAGGCTACAACTTATTTTCGACAAACAAATAAACTTGGCACGTATTCAGAATTAAACGCGGGAAAAATTACTTTGGTAGGTTTGAAATTAAACTACTGGACTACTTCATCTATTTTCGAACTTCTACCGCAGTTAATAACATAATATAGCTCCAATTTTCACTATCACTAAATATACAACTGCAATTCTTACATTTTCAGTTACCAAATGTCTGAATTTAAAAGCAGATTCTTGCCCATGTAACTGTTCAATTAAAAATTCAAGAAAATATCAACCATTATGATGTATTTTTGGGATACAGGCAGAGCTTAATTATCCAATTTGTGTACGTCATTAATGAATACTTACCGACACCGAAGTCATGATCAATAACAGGATATCGTCAAATCGGGAATATCTGGATTTACACATACATGATTTAAGTCCTCCAAACGTGAAAACTGCTAAAATCCAACAACGAACTCTTCTGATTCGGCCATAAACTTAATGTGAACAAAATTTCACTACAGAACTTAGTTATTTGACGTAGTCCAATCGAGTCCTGTCAGGGATTTTCCCATTGATAAAAACTGAAGTGGAAATCCGTTGCATTTCAAACTGAACACTATAGAAATTGGTCGGCACAGCTGACCAGTTGTAAACAATACGATGCTCCTGAACTAAATAAATGTATTCGTTGGCTTTTGCAAATTATTATGATGCAGGGGGAGACCCAGGTAGGCCTAACAGTGGGTGAGTCAGTTATTGTCCCCAGACTTAAACACCTGGCTTTAGACGTAAATATGGATTCATTCATTGTAATTTTCAAACAAATTTGCCAACGTACAGAATAAAAATATGTATACAATTTTACGACATGTTGTAAATATGATTTAAAAAATATTACTTACTGAATTGTCCTCTCCTTCACTTTGCATTTTCTGGACATTTTTTTGGACATAAAATTCAATGTAATTCGGTTTTAAAATGTGTTCTTCGATTCGCCATGGATCCCCTACTCCCTCAGGTGGGCAGCAATGCACAGTGGACGCATGAAGGAACATCCGAGTGCACCACCTGAATAATAATCGTTAGCCTACGTCACGAAAATCCTATTTCCCGATTGGTTCATCGAAATAGGTGCTCAGGATCCATGAAAAAGCAGCGGGTCGATCAAATTGACGTAATCAAGTACGTGTTTCAATTATTTATAGTTGGCTAGATGCCAACATATGCCCCCGCCGCCTATGGAAAACGTAACACGTTTCTGGACTGCACGAAAATGATGTCCCTCCACAAGAATCTGATGGGAAAAGTTGATATCCTTGGATTGAAAATAAGATTTGAGCAAATTCACATAAGAAAAAATGACCATGGTCATACGGAGCATACTTCCTCGGCCTTAGGGGGAAAAACAAATTTAAACCATGTCCCACTTGCAATGCGCGCTCCATGGCGGTTGCAAATTAGGGACAATTTAGATGCGTTTTTAAAAGAAAATTATGGTCAGAAGTACTATACTGTTATGCGATTTTCAGGCTGTCAGAACGATCCTCAAGGTCCAAAACCTCGCAACAACACCCCATATAGACAATTTTTGGAAAATATCACCAAATGTGACATTTCAATTAACATTTTATTGACTTATTTTAGAGTATTCCTTTGGAAAGAAGTAAACTTATTTATATTTTGGCTTTCCCGCCAAAATAAGGTTTTAAAATGCGTCTCAGGTCATGCTAGATGCTAATGATAATCTAACGGCCGATTAAGTAGTTGACCATGGTGAAACCTACCAAAAATAGTGTACCAGAATCAATGGCAGGGGTTTTCATCTCGGGATGAAAAACTAGAACCACTGTTATTAAAACAGGACAAAATAGTGATTCCTATTTGCCTTCACTAGAATCCTCATGTGGCCATCAAATCCACCATCAAAATGATCATCAAATGATTCTCATGTGAATATCAAACATATTTATGTAAAACTATAGGCTACATTACTCGAAAACCAGACATGACCGAGCGGGGTAATTTAGGGTGACCCAAACTTGAGTTTCTGCAACTTTGATAATTTTTTTCAATATTTTCTTGTTATTTAACTCGAAAAGCAGGGACCTAAGTGTCTTTGTTTAATTTTTTTCTCGAGAAAAGGTTTAAATTAAACTGGTATTATTAAACGCGATATACGGAAAAGATATGGAAAATATCCAACATGGGAATCATATCCATATGGGAAATACTATAGTTTTGAAAAAACGGGTTATGGACACGGAAATATATGGAAAATATTTAATTGTTATACTATAAAATTGTAATTATAACATACGGAGTAATACAAATTAATTACTCCTAAATTCATAGTTCATCATTTGAAGTAAATATGCATTTGAAACTGCATTTGAAACATCCGCCACAAGACTAACGCCATTGTTGTTGGAAGAAATCACCTACAGATGGCGCTATAGGTCTCGCACCAAAGCTCCAATGAACGGAAAATTCGTAGGCACAATTTACATCAATGAGCATGCGCACTTCGTCAAAAAACAGTAGTGCGCATGCCCACCGAATTAAGCACATGTCCATAGGCGTGCATTTCTGCAAGTGTTTTGAAGTCTGGCGCCAAAATTGCTGTACAGGATGCAACGATAGCATACAAGAATAATGTTAGAATACGGCGCTTTAACATAAATCGTTACACCCAAATTTTGAGAACATTGATTTAAAATGATGTTTGTCGCAATTTAAGATCTGTTTAACTTAAATATCTCTTAAATGTTTTACAATTTACAGGTTTTTAGAACCGACTTATAACCAGGATAAATATTAACTGGATTAAATTAAAATATCATATTGATTTTAGGCCCGTTCTGAGATTATTAAGGATATTAAGGGTTACAGGTTTTCGTTATAGAGTTGTGTATGTAAACGATATACTCTAGACCATATTTACAAATTAAAAACATACTCACTCATAAAGGCATCAATCATGCATTGTGCTTTAAATATTTAAATTAATTAACTTTATTTTATCCAATAATAGCTTACAATGAACGCTTTCAATGAATATTGTAACTTTAGTTCAGAATTTGAATTAAAAAAAAAAAATACAATATTCACTAATGGACATCATGAGACTTGCATACATATATGGAATTTATAATACTTACATAGTATATAATTGACATAGGGCCTATCCCTCTTTTATCTTAAAAAAGTTAATTAATTACAATTCTTTTAATTTACGAACAAATATTTTAAAAAATAATGCTGTGCTATATAATTATATATGTCCTAGAAAAATATCAAACCATTAATACGACAGCTATATAATATATCTGTTAGTGACAAATTATTCCAAGTTATCTCCATATGTTTATTTACAAGTCCGTGCATATTATATGAAGCCTGACACCATGGTATCACTACCATAGTATTATTGTTGACAATGAATATATTAGATATATAGACTGCACGTAAAATTTGTTCAAAGATTGAAGTACTTGTCGGTTAGACTACAAAGAGTATCCCCACCAAGTTATACAAAGAACAAAGTAAAAAAAAAATTGGTGTTTTAGTGCAATTTCCTATTTTTTATCAACTGACAATTTGTCACCGTTCTATTGATCTAATGTATCAATCGATATATACATTTTATGTTTTACCCACCGCTGCGATATTCAAAGCGCTATTGATAGTATATGTTGCAGGCATCTTGAATATTTTTTGTCACATTTTTTTTTTCCTCTCCTAGAAAATTACTTAACTAAGTAAATCATCTCAACAGTAATCATCATCGCACACGGTGCATAAATGTGCTCAAAAAATGACAGAAACACCCACTTTGCAAACTATCCAATTGCTAAGCAAAGTTGCATATCCGATGTTTTTTATGTGCTAGATGACAAGAAATAAGTGAACGGAACAATCTTAATTCATCATAATATGCATATGGAAATTGGACAGGGAAATGGAAAGTGACGAACACAACAGATCCACTTTGACTATATCAATAAACGCGCATTGAAAGTATGAAGTAAAATAGAGCGTGAACCACGTGATATCCGGCAAAGCCATATAGCGACATGGGCACTTTCCAAATGGAGGCAAGGGGCAGCAAAATGCAATAAAAGGCTGAAATATGAAATAAAAACCAACGAATGAAAGGTATTGAATTTGAGAATAACAGAAGCTTAGTATAGCGCCACCTATGGTTGTTGGGCATACAACTTTCATGAGCACACGTAATTGCGTGTCTTGCATTTTATACCGAATTAGGATCGAATAAAATCCCTCTTGGTGTTCTGGCAATGCAATTTGGTAATTGAATTTATGTACGGTACTACTACTAAATTATATATAGTGATACGTATAACTAAGGGTCCATTTAAAAAGGACGTCCCCGAAATTTCTTCAAAATTTGACCAATCCCACTTACCCCCTGTTCACACGGTGTCCATTTTGACCCAAACGTCCCCCCATCCCCCTCATAGACGTCCTTAATTTCTTTTGAAAAGTAGGGTGTCCTACGGTGTACATTTCCAAACACCAGTCACGCTGCCAACTCCACGACATTTGTCCAGATTTTTCTGATTAACGGAAATTTCCTGGAAAGTTCAGGAAATTTAAGCATAATAGCCGACTTTCTCGAGGTTTTAAAAATTAAAGTACATTTGTGAGTAGGGGCACATTTCTTCTGGTGTCCCATTCCCATTTCACTGACCTTTAAAACACAAGTCCATAATGGCTTCCCCTCGTCCACATGTTATCCACATGCAAGCAGAACCTCACCCTACCCCCCTCTTGACGACGTCCTTTTTGAATGGCCCCTAAACTGTATTTTAATCCTAAAGTATAATGTCGTATTTTTATTTCAGTGTTCAGCAAGATGGTCAGAAATATATTGAAATAATTCATATATTTTTGCAGAGAAACAGGAATTGCTAATATAAATAAGTCTTATAACACAGTTTGTAACACCACACATGATCCTCTCAACTATAGAGCGCCATTGATTTTTGAATAAGTGAACAAAATCCATATACATGTATGTACGCATTGTGGTCAAAAGATACATGAATCGGGTGTTGAGGATTTGTATGGGAATCCTGATGTAAGCTTATAATGCGAGACTATCCACTTTTACAAGCGTATATTTCTGGATTTGGCGAGAGCTATTATTTCATTTGGTCGGTGCCACATTGAATAATTACTAATCAATTGAACTATGCATTAACCTTTACCGTTTAGGGTTGTAAACATTTTCGTAACACATGTTTATCACTCAATCAATTAAAATCACTGCTTTTTGTGTGCCACATAACCATTCGGTGACTCCCTTTGAGGGTGCCATTATGTTGCGCCATTTATGGATCGGACCAAATGCATCATCGGATATAAGAACCTTTATGCCACTATAAGTATATCGATTGCGCTTTATCATTACTTAACCTAAGTTTAATAGCAATTATATTTTGTAGAAATTTTGGGATTAAGATTTAATAAAGAAACTAACTTAGTTCCATTCAAATTTGTCCACAATTTGGAAGGTGATAAAGAGTTGATTTCACGCAATCTATCACATTTTATTTATAATTCCGCTGATGAATGATTTTGTCATGAATATACAGATTATATATGAGTGAGCTGTTCTTTTAAAATCCTTATGTGGAAAATATTAAAACTTTCAGGTGTTTTTATCTAACTAAACAAGGTGCACATTTTCCCAAGAATTTCAGCTAATGATGTTCAGAAGTGATATATTTATATTTAAATTTGCGTTTGCAGATGAAGGTACATGATATAGAAATTGGTTCACGAAATATTATCACGGAAATAGTAGTTGGGTGTCACCTATAGTAATCCTGGGACCAAGGAAAGATTTTTGCAAAATAGAGAAGGCGGGGATCTTGGCTCTAGTTTTCAAACCAGCCAGAATTTGATGCATTATTTTCTATGAATTTCCGGTGTAATACGGCCTTAACTTCAGGTTGGAACAGTGGCACTCATACGGCCACTAAAGTATGGATATATCCGATGGACTTTTGCGCAGGATCCTCCTTTTCCCTTCATAGGCTACACGCACATCAATGGATCATTTGGCAACTCCGCCATTATTTTCTTTCGATTTCAGTTTGCCCTCTGTAATTTCCAGTTGAAATGCTCTGGGGGTTTGCATGCAAACATCTGATGCCTTTGTATCTTTTTTTATTGAAATTGTTCAACCCCATCACGCACATCGTCGAAACCATCAATTGCTTGAAATGTTCGCAGTTATTACCACCTAAAACAGTTTTCTATAAAGAAGCAAAACAAGCCAAACTTTTGCGAATCCAATTCTGATTTTGTTTGTTCCCTTGTCTGGCTAAAATCAATGGATTTTCTTTGGATTCATAGAATTTTAATCAAAATTACTCTTCCCATCATCTTCCCAATCAATAGATAAATAAGGTAATTAAGAAATGGTTTGTCACTGATGCTAATAATGAATACTGTATTAGTCATAAGTGGTCATTCAAAGAGGACGTCATCAAAAGGGGGTGAGGTGGAGACTCCTGTCATGTGGACAGGGGGAGAGATGATGATACTTTTCAGTTTTTGGTTTTTCTGTTAAGTTTTAAAGATCAGTGAAAGAGGTAAGGGACACCAGAAGAAATGTGTCCCCAGTCACAAATGAACTTTACTTGTTAAAACCATAGGAAAGTCGGGTATTATGCCTAAAGTTGTGTTATACACCAATTTTATGGTGGAATTTTCCCTTCGAGGTCAGAAAATTTTCGTCAATCATAAAAATCTGGAATGATATCGTGGAATTGTCAGCCAGACTTTGTATTTTCCAACACATTTTCTAGGCACCCTACTTTTCAGAAATAATGTCTTCAGGACGTCTATGAGGACTTTTCAAAAATCTATGTCAAGCTGAAAGTTTAGTTGATTTTAATATAAACTCCGTACTTTTCATCAATTTTTCTTTCAAGAAATTTGCATTTAGTTTAAAATTACTATTTTCAGTTGATCCGGCAGCCTGAGAACAGGAAAACTTAGCACGTGAAAAATGAACGAAATTTTTGAAGTTAATGTTCTAAAGGGACATGCTTAGTAGGGGATCCTAAAACATAAATTATATTTCAAGAAAACTAATTAAAGGCCTTCATAAAGCACGAAGTCGGTGAAGAAAGTGTTTGTGGGACCAATTGGAGTGCCGATGATGTCACGGTTCCTCATAATAAAATGAGATTCCTTCCAACGCATTTACACGGAATCAGTGGGGAAGGTGGGGGGTGGATGAATCTTTTTAATTATTATTTTTAAAGGCTCTCTTCCCTTTATGAATGCTTGGTCTAAAGTAATATGCCCCTCTTTTTTTCTATTTAGCCTGACCATGACAAATTTAGTGACGAAATTTGCGAAACCGAAGAAGTATATAAGATAAAAGGGTTAGATTTTTCGGGGAATGGCACGTCCCATACAGCAAGTTTCACAATTTTCAGAAAAACAAGCCCTCCCTTGGCTGAATCCCTTAAATCATACACTGAGTGTTGAATCCGGAGATATCAAACAAGATGAAACAGAGGGATTATTTATCTATATAATTCTGAGCTTGAGTCTCAGCACCCACCATCATCAAGCATGACTAAAATGGGAATGTTGGCCGTTAAGCACGTTTTGGATATATTCAATTGTATGAAAAGATGGCGTTAACCTTAATTCACAATAAACAAAAACTAAGAATAAGAATAGATGACGACAAGGAGATAAGATATTGTGAGAATTTAGTATGGACACCTACATTGAAAAATGACCTAAATAGCATACTACATCTGATAATTTACCTTTATGTAAAGAGTAAATTCATCTTTATTACTTTAAAAATCAATATCGTTGAACGTGGAGTCAATTAATATAATCATTGAAGAATTTCTATAAAAATTAACATAATTTGTGGTCCCTCAAATGTAAATGTCACCACGCTTTGGCTGCAAGCAATTAGCGAATTACAGCAATTAGGTTTACTGATGGGAGGCAGGGCATCTACAACAAAAACATTAATGAAAAAGTTGCATGTTAAATGATGACACGAACGTCACATATTTTGATTGCATCTGTTTGAACTTTGATATTAGAAATTGTGGAGGAAGGCAAACTCAACACGAAAATGTGTCATTTAAATTGTCCTCCATATGTTACCATTTAGATAACGGGACTGCAGATAACAACAAACGTCCCTCTACACAGACCTAAAAGACAGCTATTTTGAAATTCCTAAATGAGTTTCGTTGTATCGTTGCGTGACCACAGCTCCAGTAGCGACATTACTGATAATAAATATTGAAAATCCAGTTTCAACCTTTCATTACATCTGAAATGAAATGCATGAGGTAAAAAAAGCATAATGAAACAACCAAAATTCTGGTCTTACCAAGTCATATTTAATAAAAATCACACTGGACGTATATTGCCATCGATGTGGTTCCAACAACAGGTTGGTTTTTCATATTTGATCTGATTACTTGATGACCTTTACCCGAAATACAAAACCAGCCGTGCAATACACGTAACTTGTACTGTTGCCAAAGAATTCAAATCGAGACTTAGATTAATTCCTGAACACGAAGTGTGAAAAGTCACATGTATTCGTCTACCTGACAGAGAATGACAATTGCAAATTGCATATTTTTTTTATTAAAAAAAATTCATTGTTTCTCCCTTATTTCTTCCTGAGTCTTGAGTTAAAATGCACGTCAACCATTAATTTGACATATTGCGTGAGTCTGAATGAATTTGAGACCCTTCTCTGAACAAGGTTAGGATGAACAGCCATTGGTCATTGTAGGGCTCAAACCAGAAATTATTATGTAGCTTACTGAATTTCAGTAAAGATTTTTTTTATCATTTTGGCATGCTTCAATGCGGTGAAACCGTGTTGGCGTGCCCTTTTGGCATATTGATATTGTGCTCACCAGCACTTCTTATCGGGGGTACTCATCACGAAATCCGTGGACAAACCATTATATCTCTGATTGGCACTTTTGAAGGCCTAACAAATCCATCACGGTAATTACGGAGCATCATAACAGATCGCATGCAAGCTGCCTTCAACTCCCTAAATTGCAATAATCATCCGAAAGATAGCAGCTATATTGTTGGACCATACATTTGAACTCATCACCGCATGCAATAAGAGGAATGGAAACGCTGACCAGGCACGCAAAGGTAAAAAAAAGGCATGCCACTGCAATATAAGGTTACATCAGCTAAACAGGTGAATTGGTCAAAGGGGGTGAACCAATTTGCCCTTTGCTCATGTGGGTGCAATTAAACAATGTCTGGCTCATTAACGACTTGCATGCGAGGCATATAAATGCATCATCAATTTTAAATTAATGTTCAAAGCACAAAAAATAAATAAATGAATAAAAAAATATACCTTGGAAAATGATTTAGATGTACTGAAATAGTAAAGATATTTAAGAGAAAAATGACACCACCCATAGCTTTGAATTTTTAATTGATATATTCAAATATTTGTTCTTTCCATGTTCAGATGTTTACGACCAATTTGTCGAAATGTGGTTTCGTGAAGATATTTCCATAAACAGGTTTGCCCAAATATAGTTGTCCACATCAAAAAACACGAAGGAGGAAATGTTTGCTGTTCATGGATGGTCTGTATACAATGGTCAAAAACTGGCGTCTGCTCTAAAAAAACATGTTGGGCAAATTGGATCAATGCTCTACGTCATGGTATAGTACAGGTCTTTGTAGGAGCGTCTTGATCAGCAAACATGTTTCCTTTGATCTTCACCGCCTCTTGAACGATCACCGAAATGTTTCATGGAAACAAGAGGGTTTTTTTTGGCAAAAAATGTGCTGAATCCTGCTTGCAGACAACTAGTGAGCAACCACATATCACAAACATGTTTACGAAAACTTGTTTCTGTTTCGTGTTTCAAGGGGTGTGTACTAAGCATAAGGATTCCATTTTTGGTATACTATTCACAGACATTGCATTTGGTTGTTCTATTGAATAAACATTTCAGCAATATTTTTTAAATGAAAGCGTTGGGGAAAAAAATCAAAAGTTTGATAGTCACGAATGAGAGCATTGCACCTTGAGTTAATTCTGCTCTCTTTAAAATCCTGCTTTCTAGAAGCGATTTACGTAAACTGCGTTTGAGACGCTATATTCGTTATTAATATTGATAAGGTGGAAGAGGTACTGGATTTTAATCTGTCTCTCCCCCTTTTTCTCGACTCAAAACTATGAAGAGAATGTAGAGATGGAGCAGTGGGGCATAAATTGGAGTATTTTCCCCACCCTCCGAAAGCAGAGTTATTTCGTAGGCAGGGGTAAAGACCCACCACGTCAAAATTGTCTGCTCCCAGCAGGGGGATTTGGATGCAAAATCCGTGCAATTTACCTTTTCCTATCATTTTGATACGGCATTTTGCTACCGAAGTTGTACGTACATCAGATACTAATCCAATGAAAAGTGAAAATCAGAGTTAGTTGGGCTAAGTGTACTTTATGTCTGTCGAGGGACCCTATCGCACATGCAGGGTAATGGGGACATTGAAGAACTATGCATGAATGGTATATGAAGGCAGGGGTGAGAGACTAGCCCCCAAAAATTCATAATTGCGTAACGTGTAAAAATGCGACGCAAGAAAAGGGCCATAAAAAGTAATCGCCTGGAAGAGGCTCTGCGGTTTAGCATGAATTAAACTATACATCGTAATATCAATTAAGGTTTAGTGCGAGTCTGTGGCTTAAACCGTTCAATTAAGTTGGGCATACAGTGCTATTTATGTCCCCGAGATTCAAAAAGGGGTAGGGAATTAATGGATTTCCCCTTCCACTAATGTCTGCCAGGTTCCAGAACCTCAAAAAATCAACAGCTAGATAGAGAACAACATGCGAGATGAAATCCATAAATATCGATTTGAATTGAGCAGTAAACCTCATTACATTGGGCACTGAAAATGTTAAAGAAAAGTGCCTGGGACACACGTGTGTTCAATTGCGGCATTATTGCATGGGCATCATAGGAAACAAAACAATTACTCGACATTCATTTTAATTTAAAGAAAAAATGTCGTGCACTATGAAATGCATTTCTGCCAAGTATCTGATGTTGCAAAATAGTCAAATTTATTATTTTCTACTGGTTTATAGAAACGTTGACTGTATAAAATTCAAAATCAGATAATTTTAAAATACACAAAGTGGTCGTTTTTAAAATTTTTATTTTCAGTGTTGACATTCTACCGAATAAACCGTATAGTAAAAAAAAAATATGGGTGGTCATTTTTGATATCAATTAACTTCTTGTTAATTCTTGGAAATTCTGACTTTATAAATGCATTAAATAAAATTATATCTAAAATATCATTGGATGCTTTTCAGAGAATGTGCTCCTTTCTATCGCCCAAGAACAGAGATTTGTCTAGCCATTATATCGAAATGAATATGAAATAGATTAAAGCAATAATTTTATAGTCTTTAATACCATTCCCTTAAATAAAAAAAAATTAGGCTCATTTACATGTGGGGTTAGAAAGATACTTGGATATAGGCGATAATCCATCTCAACATTATTATCATCATCATCATCATCCATAGCAATTCAATATTAAAAATTGATGAAAAGCATCGTAAGCTTCGTCATAATTAAATCAACGAAGGAATCAATGAAAATTAAATAGTTTAATAAAAGCGAAATGAGGTTATACAGCACATTTGATGATGCAGTTATGTAAATTTGATCATAACATTACAGAAGCAGCAGATGAAAGAAGGAAGAAATGAGAATATTCACGGGAACCAGAAATAAGGGAGAAGACAAAAATCAACTTGGAAAACATTAATTATACATAGTATAAATAGGTGGCGAAGGATCTACGAAGTTTTAATTAAATTCTTAACAGCGGCATCACCACCGTTTGATGAGTGAGAGCTAGATATACCATACAGGGTGAAACATAAGTTTAATTTAAATAAAAGTAACTTTATTAAATTGGAGTAAAAGATTTCATACAATGCCCCTTTTAGTTGAACCCAAAACCAATTCAAATGATACGAAGTTAAAAAATCATGGATATGGTTCGATCAACTTCTCATGTTAAACGTGCATTGCTTACATATGTATCAATTTGCTGCAAACGACAAGTTATAAACTGCCTGGATTTCTATATATTCTCGTTTTACTTTTTCACACATATCTTGCAATATCAAAATTTCAATTTATATACGTACAGGACCGTGAACTCTATAGAGCATAGTTTGCATGAGCTCAAGCCTCGCCATACAGCAGGGCTTTAGGCCTCAACCCCGCCTAATACCAAGGAACAATATGTCACAATCAATGACCACCGCATATCCCAATCATTTGTATCCATTTCAAAGTGTTCAATTACCAGTTGGCAAAAACACGAGTTTGACAAGTTGCAATGAAAATGTTGAAACGAGCCATCAGAAAAGACACGCAATGAATAGAGGTGGTATCCGAGACGTGTTTTCTTTTATTTTAATTAACAAATAGGTTTTGTGTTGATCTATTCTGACACATGCAGCCTATAGTTTGCAGGTCTAGAAATGTGTCCAGAATAATAATTCATCAACATCCATAAGGATTATATTTATATTTCAGAAAATAATACAATGCGTGAGGGTGGTTGAAATGCAGTAGGGAAATAAATCTAATAAAAGTAAAAATATTCGACGTAAGAACTTAAGTCATAATAATTTATCAATGTTCTTATTTGTATTAATTTTCCAGCAATGAATGAAAAATTTTCGTTGCAGCCCCAAAAAATTGGCTTCCCAACAGTGACTTTTCTTGACAAAGAACCTTATGAAACAATGCATTCGGTTTGGCCATAATATTTAAAATTTACATGAAAGTGTAGTATTTTAATCGTGCAATGTTGGGCTCAACCTGACCAAACACTTCGTGTGCATTATGCAAACAATTCAATGTTTATTATTGCATTCAACTGTTAGTCGCTACACCCATTGAAACCATTATTAAAAGACAATAAGAGCGAAGGTTTAGTTATTTAAGCTGCAAGGATGCAGGGGAGCAAGAGCGGTCAAGCAAACTTAAATGAGCGTTTGTGTATAAACAGGTGGCCATCTAATCTTTCACAGGTTGAATGCATTCGCTTAATTTACTTTTACTTTTATTTGATGGATTTGCAATAGAGATTTAGGAGTTACTCACTGATATTGCACGTGGTTTTCACCTAAGCAGGGCTGTCTATTTTGGCCATTTCATACTGAGGACAATGCATATGCTTTACCAAAGAAAGTTGTGACATTTTCTAATTATATCCGAAGATTGTAAACTTTTGTATAGAAACTTGCGATTAGGGGCCATTTAAAAAGGACGTCCCCGAAATTTCTTTAAAAATAACCCCTACCCTGTCCCCTGTCCACACGGTGTACACGGTGTACAATTTTGCCCAGACCCTCCCTCGTAGACGTCCTTAATAATTTTGATAAGTAGGGTGTCTAGAAAATGTATTAGAACATAAAAAGGTCCATCCTGTAAATGATCAAACACTCGTCTATAGTTGCCAATTCCACGACATTTTTCCAGATTTGTCTGATTAACGGAAATTTCCTGACCTCGAAGAGAAATTCCAGCATAAAATTGATATTTATCATAAATTTAGCCATGATACCCGACTTTCCCGAGGTTTTAAAAATTAAATTACATTTGGGACTGGAGACACAATTCTGGTGTCCTTTTCTCCTTTCACTGATCTTAATTAAACAGAAAACCAAAAACTGAAAAATACCATCATTAGTGGACGTCTATAATGACTTTCCCCCATCCCTCCCCCTGTCAACATGGTGTCCACTTGCTAGCAGACCCCCCTCTTGAGGACGTCCTTTTAGAATGGCCCCTAAATAAGCTTTACCAAAGAATATTGTGATAATTTATCTAATTATATCCAAAGATTGTTAACTTTTGTATACAAACTTGGCTAATCATGGAAGTTATCTGTTCAAGAGCTATGTGTTTCTCTCCATTTATGAAGATTCCATCTGAAGACGATATAATATACTTGCATAAAAAAATGTAAAACGCTAGAAAATGCTACACCCATGCTAGAAGTGCTAGAAAATGGCGGAAATAATTCTATAAGGTAGTACTGAAATTTGACTAAATTCTTGACACAGTTATTCCAAAACAGGTCATTTAGGATTTTTTTAACATCACAGTATCACATCATTGACAAATAAAAACTACCCGGAAAATGGTGTTAATTCGGAAGACTGGCCAAACTCGTCACGCATGCGCAAACCAACTTTCGAGATTACTTCCAGGCCTCCACGCAGTCTGGCTAAATTTCTTAGCATCCAATAAAAGGTGGCTTTAGTGCTTATCCACTGCACAATAAGCTTATTAGCAAAGGTGTAGCGAAAGCCGCTGCGTATGATACAAAAGTAGAGGTGCGTAGGTTAACAGAAGATTAAAGCCTAAACCCTTTTCTGTCTTATGATAGATTTGACCAGATGACTCCATGTTGTTTCTCGATAGGGTGCATTTTCGCTTATTAGATTGGGGAAATTTCAGGAAACGAAATTGGTGATATATCCTGCAGTGAAGCTTAACGTCGAACGCGATTATTAATGGGGAGTGTCGAAACATCGTATATCCAAAATGAGATCAGTGCATGTTTCTCTCAACATACACTGTCATAAACTAGGGTTATTTTAATATGAATAGTTTAAAACGCTTGGAAAAAGGAAAGGTAAGCTTCATTGAGTTTAAATAATGAAAACATAAGATTATGAGGTCTTATTTTCACACATAAGTTAGGAAAGTAAAACAACGAATGGCAATTAATATTATTACAAAAAGTAACTGAATTTTTAAAAATTGCATATTGTAACTACAAAGCACGAACATTAGATGTTCTTCTTTATGTTTAAAACCTTTTAGCTTAACGTTACCAGTCACTGTATATAGGTAGCCAGTATTAAGGAGATTGAGCCAGCCAACGCCTTAACGTTAACCTTAACGTTAGAGGCGGGAAGGGAAGAACCACGCATGCGCACTCATGACGTTCAGCACGTTAGATGCCTTCTCGCATCTAACGTTAAGGTTAACGTTAAGGCGTTGGCTGGCTCAATCTCTCTCTATTACAAAATTATGCATCCAGGAAAAATGAACTGCCTAGCGAACTAACAATTTGAGTTTGACCTTTAAGCACTAATGAACCATCCCCTAAAAAGGCGTGAAATATTGACTTCAAGTGCTACTCATGTTACACTGATACACCGCATGGAATTAACTAGTCTTGTTCACAAAACGAAAACTGCCATCAAAGTTTGGCATGCCAAATAGTGATGAATTGTAAATTTAATAAGAAAAAACGTCGTGAGTTTTCCATTTTAAACACTCTGCCCAATTAGTCTGTAAGCATGTTTGGTTTTTTGGAATACGCTTTCGAGTTTTAAAAAGAAATACAAACAGAAAACATGATTGCAAAAATGATTGAAGGTAATCATTAAGCTATGTCATTTTAAACATTTTCAGCTAACTTGATAGGTGTCGTGATTGACATTTGGGGGATAATTTTGTACCTCGACACCATGGATGTGCTGACTTGGATGTAAAACATGAAAATGAGAATACGTGGTCACGCAAATGAGAGGTGATAGAATTTTAATACGATATCCAACTCTATTAACTGGGATAGAAATGAGGCAAGAAACATTCCATGCATTGTGAGGACAAAGTACAAATGGATGACAATATTATTTAGGTGCAACCAGTAGTAAAATTCTAGATATATATTTACTAAAACATGTGCAATTTTAGCATGTACAAGTAACAAAACGTAAAATGTAACGTGGCTTATATACATGTACATGTGCAGAGAGTAGTGTTGCAAGTCCAGTAGTGGATATTTGGACACAGTGAGAGCAATACATGCACATTTGACATTTTTCCAGTTTCTCATTCGAAATAAAACTAAAACAACCATATTCAGCTGATTCAAAGTATGATTGATTTGAAAATTCGTCATGTTTAAAACAGTACACGTGAACATATCGTAGGCACATGAACAGTAAGAAGGAAGAATTTGATAAGAATTTACAGGTGGCTCAACATGGCACTTTCCTAAAACATTTTTTTGTTTCTATAACTTTTTTTTTCTTCATTCGGTTACATTTTAACGATAAATCATGAAAGTGGCATGCACACTGACATGCAAAGTGTAATTTACAGCACTGGTCTCAAAGCATGTCAAATATACCTAACGGGCGTATATTTAAGATGCTGCGAGCCATTTAGGAAATTAACCTATAATGTAAGCAGTCCTGCAAATGCAGTCCATATGCTTCTAAGCCGAGCTGATCGATGAATAGATTTTTATTGCCAATTTCTATGTATAATTCTTGATCCGCATTAGCGGTTTGAGATGTCAATCCAACAATAGGTGGCTCTTCTCATGCTAAAAGCGCCCCATTTTCCACCCCATTATGTACGCTTAAACTGTGTGGGATCATCGGCCTTATAAATGGTGCCACCCACACCAAAGATTCAATCGGAATCTCGGAACTTGTAATTATTTCGCTCAGTTGTCATCTTTGGCATTAGGGGGGAAACCAAAAATACCGCGGGGATTTGCTTAATGAAGCGCAGAATCCAGTTCCTTCCGCTCTACAGTGTTATAGTGGAGCACATAGGGAGCAAATGCAATGACGTTACTGAAGTGTTAATGTACATCGATTAAATAAAACATCGCTGAAAGCTGAATGTGCATATCAACACCTAAACTGTATATAGGGCTTTCAATTGCCAATCATATCAAAGGATCATATAAAGGATAGCGATATTCGAAAAAATATGTTTTTCCGCAGATAAAACAACCACGAAGACAATTAAGAGTTTATTAAGTAAATTTAAGTTTCCTCCTGCAGACTAATTAGCAAATGAAGTAATTGTGCCAAATGTCCAAAGAAAAATTGGAATTAAGGTTCCCTATCGTATATGTCCAAGTACACTTTTTGGGCAAATTTTAAAATATTACTTATATATATGGTGTACTAAGTAGTATGAAAAAATTATAATCGAAAATGCATACAAGCATTACCTTTACTTAAAAAATGTTTCGAAATACAGTCGATTCCGCTTAATCTGGACACATCCGGCGGAGGCGTTTTGCCCCGATTAGGCGGCTGCCCAGAA
>JAUJYV010001306.1:0-19118 GCA_033995625.1 Ophyiulus pilosus
GCTTTGAGATACGAGAAAATTGACATACGAGCAAGGTTACGGAACGAATTAAACTCGTATCTCGAGGTATCACTGTATATGGTAATATATTACATATATGGCTAAACAGTATATGGGGTTGGCATATATGAGCATAGCATACATTTGTAGTGTATGCATTTGTATGAATATGAATGGCCCTATATTCGCATATATCTGCAATTTCTGTTATATCCATATATGTGCTATTTAATTTTTTTCCACATTACCCATCCGACCTCATGGCACAATCGAAATTTGTTCAAATGGCAAATGCATTGTTATGGAAGAAGATTTTAAGAAAACTGTCAGCTTTTCATATTTTATGGATTTATCAGTTTTTGCTGCAGGCAACTAGTGATCGCAAAACGCTTTGGAAGTAACTACTATATAAGGTTAGTTTCTAAGAAGAACACGAATCTATATGCCTCATTCGTCGATATATACCAGAAAATTCAAACACATGCAATTCCCAGAATGCATCAACCAGATTCCAAGAAAGCATCTATAAATCGTTAATGTTGTTATCACAAATGACTCAGTACTTAACTGGAAAATGAATAAACGGAAACAATACATTTCGAAAATCATATATGAAAATATGTCATAATTCATATACTATGTATAATATACATAGTATATCAAAACATGTCCTTATATTATTTCTTAAGACATAAATATAGAAAATGTATTGAAATACAACAATGGGAAGTCTCCATACTGTATTTGCATATGGGCATGTACAATCAACCTGCTTACATATGCATGGGCATATTCGGATGTATGGTCATGCATGGACAAAAATGCTCAAATATTCTCAGATACAATCAGTTTTTGAAAAAAAATGTCATGAATCTATTTCTGATACTTACACATAGTACATGCATGTGGACTTCCCATCACTGTATTTCAATACATAAACCATATTCATGGTTTTTAGCAGTAATATACTCGCTGTATGTATGCTTTCTTCCATACATGGACAGCGACATACATAATGACATATACGGTCATAAATGTTTTCAGAGACATGGGACATAATATGCCATAATATTGCCATGTACAATTTTTTCACTAGGGAGACCAGCTAAAACGAAATTCGTTATCACGGTTAGGATGGAAACAAGAAATTACGTCTTCCACCATGCCCTTGGATCAGGCAATCACGTACACCTTGGATGACATGACAGCATGCATGCCTCAGGGGACAACTATGGTGTTCACGGTGCATGGAGTCAGCATGACAAGTAGCATTTGGTATCCTGATAAAATGGACTGCTTCAGGGTTTCCAGAAACGCTAAATGGGCCTTTTTATTAGCAGGCTACGACGCTCTGGCTTCACTTTACTCGTGAATAAGTCAGTAGCACCTGCAAAAAACTGCAGTGTTTTCCCGATTATTCTTGAGACTGCAGTGATGCTCCTCCACGAGGAATCTCATTTAAAATTAATTTTTAATTTATATATAGAGCATGTGGGGATGAATGATGCTGCAGATCTTCCAAAAGACGTCATCGCTTTTATCCCCCCGCGTAATCCAATTGTTGGAGCATTGGACAGACAATCCTGGTATTAAAGTCAAACTCCAGAAACACTGCAAGATAAGATCAGCATCGCCTTCAGGCCCAATCGGACAATTATTAGCTCTCAGTCATGAAAAGCCAATTTCTGAGACGTTTTTTTCCAGTAAAAACACCCCAGCTTACGATACAAAAGAAAATACAAAAGAATACAAAAGAAAAGGTACAAAAAATACAAAAGAAGGTCCATACCACAGTTTCTTACGAAACTGCAGCTTAAGCTCTGCCTCTTCTAAGCTGCATTTCAATCTTAAGCTAAAGCTCGAGATGACACCCTGCTACAGTTGCTGGGTCTCACATTTGGCTGTCTTGAGCTCGTCTTGGCAATTTTTCTGTGCAGCTGTGATATGCATCTTGGACTTGAGATGCATTGACTTGGTCTCAAGCTCATGCAATTTGAGCAACTGTGGTAAGGGGGTTAGTGGTATTCTCATCTTAGAGAGTAGTTTTTTTGCAGTTCCATTGTTGACATTCCCTTACAAAATTATTGGGGCCATTAGAAAATTATTCATTATTACTTTATGGAGGTTAATTCATTTTTACACGGGTCCCAAGTCGGGACTGGCACATTTTATGAATTTAGAGAGGTTATTCATTTACGCAGGATGCATTTAGACAGGTTCTACTGTATACATAATTTTTCTTTCAGGGACATATTTACGTGGAAATAATTTAAACCGATATTTAGAAAGCATCCAAACTTAGTTACATTTAGGTTAAAAAATTACAAATACGTTATTGATTAAACATGAGCATTTCATTCCTTAATATACAAATAATTGAAATAATTAAAATCCTGGTTCAGACCTGAATTCACACACTTAAAAAGGGAATTTTAATAGTAAAAATAACAGTATTCGTAACTTAATGATTGCAAGCTTAACAATTTGCTCCTTATAATTATCCCTAATGCACGCTAATTGTTTTAAATGAGGTTCTATATGATCATAGAAAATACATCGACTTACTTTGACAGTCGAACAAGGTAATCCTACTGTAAACATTCCTAGACTACTATTGCCATCTCACTAGACATCCAAGATTTTGTTAGACTTTGAGGAAAAAACAGAACCTGATCTAGATTAATGCTACATGGATGCATTTAAAGCAGAGTGCATTGACGCTACTAAATTATAGGTCTGGATTTTAAAATTGAAATGACAAATTTAATGCATTTGGAGGCATTTCCAGACATGTTTTTCACAGAGTGGAGTTTACCATGCCATTGCATATGGCAATGAACAATGTCTACACGCAGTAAAAATATAAAGAAAAACGAATTTTCGAAATCCTTTGTCGGAGGATGTGACAAATTTTATAAATCGATTGGTCACCAAACAGCTTCATACAAAGGGAGTATAGTCACACTTTGATGAATACTGCAGACCCTTACTAAAATTTAAAGTTCTTCTTGACTTATCTTGTTGTAGATCTTTTGTATAAAACATACATCAACTTAAGGTTAGTTTAAGTGCAAAATATATCTTAAGTGAAGTTTCACAAATAATTCCTGCATAATATAAATCTCTGGGAATTTGAAACGTTTTTCCTCCATCTTCCTTTTGGAAAGATTGAGCATGCATGGCGAGACATTGTAATCTACGATTACAATATACATAATGAAACACTTGGTCTTGATAATATCTATTTTGCATATACATGTATGATTATTTATGAATAAAAATACTATGCATGGGCATATATGTCCAAATTTCTTAGACATCATATGTGGCAATTGCGATATACAATACAGTGAAACCTCGATTATCTGAGTTAAATGAACTCAGTCTACTCGGTCTACCTTGGATAACCGAAAACTTAGATAATACTGATGACTGCAGCCATTTCATATTCAAAGTAAATGATACATTGAATGAATTTCAGCAACGAGTAAAAGAATACTGAGTATAAAGAGTAATTTAAGTACCAAACGTACACAAACGGTACGAGTACAAAAAATGTACTCACAATGGGTGGTTGCAAATGTCCTTGAGTATTAACATAATCTGAAATTATGAGTACCAATGTAGTCTAGTAATAATAAAAATAATTTGAGTCAATAATTCAGTACATTGAATACATTTAAGTAACGAAAATGAGTATCTAAACACTATGGTCATCCTAAAGGCTAGAGTTTGTATTATTATTGGATGCACTATTATTTTTTTCCTTTCATTATTAATATTTTGTTCACGTGGTCACGTATTTAATTTTAATTGGTTCTGCTTATAACAAAACCTACTATGTATAAAATAAATTGAGTTCCTTAAACGATACTTTTACAATCCGCCATACTCATATCCAATACTCATATCCCTGAGTACAATTTGCTCAAGTCTGATTACAATGCTATAATCATATTCATTTCGTATGATTACTGATTAACTGTACTCTACTCACTGTGGAGTACGATTCCAATATACTCGTAATCAGTACTCCTGCTCATGAGTACAATTTGCCTAAGTCTGATTACTCATTGCATGCGACTACTGATTACATGTCCTCTACTCATATTATGGAATATCATGATTCCACTGCAATCGTAATCAGTACTCCTACTCATAAGTACATCATAAGTACATCATGAGTGCGCATGATGGCAAGGCGCCATCTTTGTCTCCGAGGTTCAGGTCACTACCATACGAGTTATCATACAGTATATACGTATAGATAATTCTCTGGATATTATAGACTTCAACCTATACAATTTTAATGTACTTTTTTTATCTGTCTCCAAATTTACACTGCCTATGCACACGCAGATTGCATAATCTTGTCATCAGAGCTACACCATGTCTAGGAGAGACACATGCCCAAGTGGACAACCAAAGCAGCAGTTTTCACATTTAGTTTTCCATATTCTACAGCTAATTTTTTCCCATGGCACAGAAAGTTTAAATAAACACAGAATTCTTGTTTGCATGAGGGAGTATGCGCCAAATAACTCGATTTCAATACCCTCAACAGGCTCAGCAGAAAACGTTTTCTCAACTAATTGAATCACTTTTTTCTATAGCGAACAAAAACTGCTGTATTTGCAATTATTTTGGCAATACTGCGAATGTTTACTTGATCTGAATTACGCGAATGCATGCTTTTTCTTTTGAAAACTTTGGGCTATTTTAAATTATTGAAAAAAAAAAAATCAACATGTGGGTTTTGAGGCCATGGGAAACAGAGCTCACATTATGGTTGCATCTTGTATGCATTTTACGCAATTTTTTATTATTATTTTGCAAACAATGAAATCATAAAAAGGGCAGAGAGCGAGGCAGTTGATTGATAAAGGAACAAATATTGTTGCTTCGTTAGTTAAACGTCGGATGAATTGGCTGCTGAGCAACTCCTCTCCAAACCACAACGTTAACCCAAAATGCATTATTAATATTAGACTAAGGTGAATTATTAATTCATGTTATGTGCTAGTTCCGTCAAGACTGTGTTGATGCTGGAATAGCTCTGCAGCACGCATTCTGTCATTATCCACCAACCTGCATTCCAAGCCAGCCACACCCCTGGAACAGGGCCGGATTAACCATAACACAAACTTAGCACTTGTTTAGCACACCAAGGGAAAGGGGGCAACACAGGTTTTCCCCTAGCTATCGTGCATACTTAGACTGTTCCCAGGTGGAGAATTTATATAGGGTCATGTCCCATATGCGGTTCTATTCCATGTCTGGAAACATTTATGTCCATATACATGGATAGTAAGTATTTACCAAACCATGGGGAGCATTGAGACACTTTACTAAAACATTTTTTGCGAATTCAATAATTATCCTATTGTTATAAAATTGTAAGGATATGTGGTTTAACTAAGTGGCTGTGTGTGATGATTTTATGTAGCGAATTATATCAAATGTACTGTCAAATTTTAACGTTTTAAAATTGTGTGTGGAATGTCTCCTTCAGCCCCAAATCAGTCGTCTCAGTTTACCCCACCAACGAAATTGCCCATAGAAACTTAAATTGCATCAAAGTCAACTAAACTGATGTTTCTATTTATTTAGCAATATATATATATATATAACAGGTAGAATATCTGCAACTAAATATTCAGGTAGAAATTACAATGATTTTTCCAAGAAAATTTCTATCTTATAACAAAAACCAACTCTTTAAAATTCTACAAAGCTACTGTACTCTATCTGTTTGCTAAATAGGTTGTTATATAGTAGTAAGTAAAGGCATTTTAGATTAAATATCTCAAGCTAATATCCACAATATGTAGAAATATTGAATAATGTGCCCATGTCCCAATGCTCCCCCCAGTCTCCCCTACATGTAGGTCTGGAAACATTATATCCTTATACAGTACATGTACTATTATATCTACATGCAGTATATGCCATACATAATTTTCCACAAGGGTTTATACAACGTAGTACAAGAAGCAACCTTTTCCCATCTTAACCTCAATTCATCGTTGGCGGCCATCTTTTTTTCAGAAGCGGCATCCCAATCAGTTCGAGGCCTGTCAGAGCTAAGATGACAAACGCATCAGTCATCGACCCTGATGGGTTTCTTCAGTCATGTTTCCAAAAATCGAACAAGACTACCAAGGAGT
The DNA here is from genome assembly GCA_033995625.1 of Ophyiulus pilosus. NCBI lineage: Eukaryota > Metazoa > Arthropoda > Diplopoda > Julida > Julidae > Ophyiulus > Ophyiulus pilosus. The sequence goes on from JAUJYV010001306.1 coordinate 6,168, forward strand.
GGGCTTAACCCGTTATAGAAGGACCACAAGCAAAGCTGCAAAATTAGCTTTATTCAGACTCCGCGCCTATCGGTGGCCATACCTGCCATGGTCTTAATACTGATTTCCATGTCATTTTTTGACCATAAATTGTGACATATATGTCATATACGATATACTAGTAACAATAATGTTAATATTTGACAATGTATATATTACACAGTATAACATTCGGCACATATAGACCTGGAAAGATCATGGCAATATATCACTTATATTCTATATATGTCAGGAAACATTATGCCTATATACTTATATGTACATTGTATAACAATATCAATTGTATCCGATGTGTCTGAAAACATCGACGCGGAATTGCGCATATACGGACGTAACAAAAGTTGGACACAGTACACTAACGGTCCATGGAGAAGTAGGGCCATATAGGACGCGGCCATTTTGAAAACGCCACCAGGGGTTGCCGGACCGGAATTTGATTTTCAAGGCATTCAACCTGAATTCGTACAACAAGAAAATTGCCCATTTTGTATTGCACCTTATCTCGGTTATGCACTGCACTTTCCGTCATTTATGGGGTAAGATTGGGGATAAGCAACAGGGGATTGGGGTTTAAGGAAGGGGGGAGGAGGTACAATTAACATCCCCACGGGCTCATTACAGGTCGTGCACAGCCCCGATTAAGATGATGTATGGGGTAACCGCTGTGCTATGAATATGTTTATAGAAAAACAAAAATCGATACTGCAAACTATGAAAAATCCATAGAGGTCCACCAATGAGAGGCGACAGTGCCGACCCCAAAAAAAGGAATGGACTCGGACTTGTATGGTCCTTCCGGGTCACTAACCAGGAAAAACATTGGTCAGGATTATACCATATATTTCAATTCCCGGGGACACGGAAAAACGTCAAATTCAGCATGATAAAACAAGGACAAATTATACAGGGGCTGACCAAAATAATGTGAACACTTCTTTCAGCGCTGCATTTCTTTCATGCTTTGGTGTTTCCTTTGCTCAATGCAGTCTCAATCTTTCTTGGAACTATCGGCCTGTCTACTTCTAGTAAGTGCACATGCACTGTGGGACTCGGCCCAGCTGGTAGTTGGGATTATTTCTTTGGTTTTGTATTATTTTGGTAATTTATGATAGAAGTGGAAGAAGCATTTCTATTACAATGATGATTAAAACGTTTGATGTAGCCCGTAAATAACGTTTTTTGTCTTGACTCATGTGAGCCTCAATATAGAGAGTGAGGCATTTGTCACACTCGCGGAATGTTAGTTTTTGCCTTTACCAAATCTGGCTGCCCTCCACTGGATCATTTTTTCAACATCCTGAGATATTTTTAAATATAAACGCAATATTCCAACATATGTCGAAACAGAGAATTCATTTGGTTTGAAAGATGCCACCATGATGGGTAATTTCTAGTAATTATAGGGATCATGATTTTAACAACCATATTTTAACCATTTTAACCAATTCCAAACATAAATTGCTTTATATAAGTAATTCAACATTATGGCATATTAGTGCCAAGTAAAGAACAAAAAATTAATTGAACAAGAGGTGACACTTACCGATTTAAAGTTACCGTGTTGATGTACATAGGCAATCGAGGAAACTATTCTCTATCCTAGAAAAAATAAAATTAAAAATGTTATTAAAGTGAAATTCACATATAATTTCCATCAAATTACAAATAAATCATTTTCCCCTGACTATTCCAGATCTATAGAATTTCCCTGACAATTCCAAGTTTCCCAAGTTTGTGGAGAAGAATGACTAGCGAATATATTAGGAGAGCATAGGAGTATTTACGCCCACATATGCTTTCATACAAGTGTGCAGTGTTTTGCTTTTTTTGGGGGTGGGTAACATCGTTGGTCATGTCCTGTGTGGTGGAGGGATTACTGGAGTTTAGTCATTGACCTCATTCCAGCAGTTGTGGAATTAGTATATTCCAGAAACAATATGGACCAAGACGGAAGGCGAGAAGAGCATGATGCCGGGATGTCGGATCTAAGTCGCTCGGGTAACTTTAAGCGGTTACGTTAGGTTTTAATAGCATTTTAATGTCCCATTTTCGTGTTTCTTTTCCCAATCTGGGAGTTAGCATGCGCAGAACACGTGCGTGTTCAACATCAAAAATGATGGCGGGAAAACAAATTAAAGCTTATCAAAGAAAATCATTAATTGCCTAGGGATGCAATTTTTCTTTCTGGCAATGGGTCATATGTGATACCTTCCTTTGCAACCAAACAACTTTCCAAACGATGAGTCCCGAAAGGTTGTGGCAAGCATGCGATGAGAGATCGTCTACATTATTAGGATGAGCCTCCTTTGTATATCTGGAAATTTTGCCTGCAAGATGGACTATACCTTCCTGAGGGGATCTTTAATGTGCAGTGAGCTAAGAGGATCTACAGGACTTTTTGGTCTAAACTCATCTGAAGGTGCCGCCACTTAGGGGCCTTTGGATCTGGCCATATACTGTACCATATACAGCTGACCATATACATATAATACTCGCATCAAGACAAATACCCAAATATTGTCATATATGGACACATGTTTCCAGATATATATATAGCATATTATAAATATTGTCCTATATGGACATATGGCCTTAGGGGTCATTCAAAACAGACGTACCTGAAATTCTTTAAAAAATTGGAGGGGGTCCAATATTTCCATTCGCTATCCTCTGTCCACAAAGTGTCTATTTTAGACCAGACCCCTTCCCTCTCCCTACAGACGTCCTTAATTTTTTGAAAAGTAGGGTGTCCAGAAAAGTTTTTGTTACATACAAAGGCCCATCTTGTAAATTTCCAAGCACCCGTCTCGCTGTCAATTCCACGACATTTTTCAAGATTTTCTGATTAAAGTAAATTTCCTGACCTCGAAGGGAAATTACAGCATACGATTGATATTTGACACAAATTTAGGCATAATCCCCTGCTTTCCCGAGGTTTCAAAAATTAAATTCATTTGATATACTGGGCACATATTTCTTCTGATGTCCCTTTCACTGATCTTTAAAACTTAATTAAACAGAAAAACCAAAAACTGAAAAATAACATAATTAGTAAACGTCCAAAATGGCTTCCCCTCCCTCCCGTTGTCCACATAGTGTCCACATGCCAGCAGACCCCACACCCTCTTGAGGACGCCCTTTTTGAATGGCCTCTTAGTAGACCAAAACCCCCGCACCTTAACCATCTATAGACCACACATATTTTCGCTTAAAAAGAAAGTAATTCTAACAAAAAATTTGTGACAAATAAGACATTCTGTGAAAATAGGAATATATTTTTATATTTTCAAAATATACAATTTTTTTAAAAAATTGCGCTTAGTACACAAATGGCCATAGAGGGTTAAGATCGAAGTCTCTAGTTTACTGGCGCCAGTTCTTAAGCTTGTGAGGGTCATAAAGTGGGAGACATGGAACGTTTTGAAACGTATTGGCTCAGTTTGGAAGCCCTTCGTTGGAATGGATTAAAGCCATCATCCTCATCATCATGATCATCATCGGCACCATTCCTGTTTTACGATACCTCATAAAGTGGACAGGCAAATTTTATGCATCAGGTATACAAGTATAAGCTGGCAAAGGGGTGAGTCTGCAATATAGAGTTTCTTAACCAGAACAGAGTCGTTCTGGAGTTAGCAGTTATGTTGCCATTATGGCTCCAGAAGGCCCTTTCCTTCACAATTAGAATGATTAAAGAAAACGTTCACGCTATAACCCGTTTACGTTCCCAATTTTCACAGTGCGGAAAGCTTGAAAAAGGCAACAACAAGATCGATATTATCTAATGGCGTCTAAGTGCTCCAATGCAAAAAATAAAAACCGTAGGCAGCGCGTTCGGAAATCCAGATCCAGCAATCTGATTGGAGAAGACAATGAAATATGGATGTATAAAGGATTACATTAGAAATGTTAAAGAATCGCTACGAAGGCGCTTCGGATACTCCAGAAAAACTGAGAAGCCAGAAGTGTTTATCTTAGACTGTAATTCAATCTTGGAAATTACTGCTGGAGAACAGAAATTACTTCAGTTGAAAAGTTGTTTTTTTCTAAAGCTGCTTCAAAAAGTGGTTGGCCTTTCAATATTGCCAACCTGAAAGGAAAAATTATATAGAGCCATATCATCATCACAGAACATGGATTCAACGCCCTTTGGTGTTTGGTGCCAAATTAAGCAAATCTCTGTATTGTGATAAGGGGCCATTCGAAAAGGAAGTCCTCAAGAGGATGTAAGGAGTATGCTGGCATGTGGACACCATGTGGACAAGGGGGAGGAAGGGGAAGCCATTTTGGATGTACACTAATGATGTTATTTTTCAGTTTTTCTGTTTAATTAAGTTTTAATTATCTGCGAAAGGGGAAACTGACACGAGAAGAAATGTGTGCCCAGTTTCAAATGTACTTTATTTTTGAAACATCGTGAAAGTCGAGAACTATATATGCCTAACTTTGTGTTAAACACAAATTTCCCTTCGAGGTCAGGAAATTTCCGGTAATCAGAAAAATCTGGAAAAATGTCGTGGAATTGATAGCGATACGGGTGGTTGGAAATTTATAGGATGGGCCTTTGTATGTTCCAACAAATTTTATGGACACCTTACTTTTCAAAAAAAAATTAATTAAGAACGTCTATGAGGGGAGGGGGTGTCTGGGATAAAATGGATACCGTGTGAACAGTGGGGAGGGTCAATGTTTGAAGGAATTTCGGGGAAGTCCTTTTTGAATGGCCCATAAGTGGTTCAACCTCTGTAGACTCATTCACGTCAACAGTACATATATTCCATATGTTCATGCATGGCAATCCATCTCTGTAAATGTTTACAGACATACTTGTACAAGTGTTTATATGGAAATTTATGTTATCATCCGTATATGGAAGAAATCATGGACATAGTTGCCATATTACGGTATAACCACTCCTTACAGGCAATGCAGCAATATACCAACACATCCGTGATTGGGACTGAGTGCCCTGCGTGTAATCAATACAGCAAGCAAAATATTTCATATATTCCATATATACATGTATATTTTCCATCCGAAGTATAACAAATTGTTGGACATTTCAAAATTTCTTATGTCGTTTTGTTAATATTTTGCCAAAAAAATCTCTTGTAAGATAATTTAGTAATGGGTGGGCTCATTACCTTACTGCAGAATACCATTTTAAGTTTCCATATTGATAGTGATTTAAATGTGCTTTTCAGACAGAAAGCGTTACCATGCAAGATAGACACGAATTAAATCCTCATTCTCCCTGAAATTCCTAATTAAGACTTGCACCAAGAGACAATTAGGCCCAAGCTGAGCATTCAGAACAAATGAATTGGATGCCTGCATTAGGAATTCTGAAAAGCAATTAGCCTCGTTTTTCAATGCAGATTCATTAATTTGAGCAAGACTCATTATAACTAGCAAATATTCTACTGTCAAGCCATTCTAAAAAGCCTTACAGTATTACCCCTCAATAGAGACAAATTGAAATGTCAAAAATTGAATGTTATGCCAACGTTGAAATACAACTTGTACATTACAAAAGGTGTGTATTTTCAAATACAATCATACATGTATCAGACATACGATGCATATAGAAAAAGCACATATTGCATATTTTAAAATATAGCCATACATGCATCAGACATGCATGGGCAATACAAAATTTTCAAACATACATTGAAGGATATTTTCAAACATTTGGAGAATTGTTTGTTTACAAATATGACAACAACGTACTGTATGCTCCAGACATACATATCATAGATCATCCAAAACTGCATCTGGCGTATCAATACCAGTCCATATACAGAATTTTCATACATTGATGGATATTTTAAAACATTTGGAGAATAACATATAATATGTTTACAAATATGCCAACAACATACTGTATGCATCAGACATACATAACATAAATCATCCAAAACTGCATCCGGCGTATCAATACGCCAACCATCACCTTCATTCCTTCATTCCAAGAGTGAAAGGCTTTTTATTAAAGGCTCCATATTCGAAAGAAGGAATTTTCACCACATCACATACTTTGGAAAATTCAGTACAGAATCCTATTTCAGTCGATTCGGGGATAAAGCGTCGGGTCAATCGACTCGTTTCCGATCAATTTGCCTCTGCCGCCAGACAAAAATAGTCCTCGGTCCACGCCCTCAAAGGCCGTTTCCGCGAGGGCATCGCTTGGGTGATGGAAAACGCTCTTTGCCGGGATCGATGAGGGGAAGCCTGGCGGTGGCCTACTGAGGAGGCACGCCTTCCGGGATTGATCGCCGCCGGGGAAGACGCGGGGTGAAACGGCAACCTCTGAACAGCATTCACTTTCCACGTCCTTGTGCTTAGGAACAGCCGCTGCCCCCGGAGGCTGCGACCCACGGCTTCCCCGCATTGCAGCGCATCTTCCGGATGCTTTGTTCATCAGGATCATCTCAACATGTTGGCTGTTCAGGTAAGACGCTCTTCCCGAGCATCGTTTAGTGGGTTTTTTCCTTCCAAAAAACACGACCTTTGACCCTGTGATGCTATGCGTTGACCATGTGCTCGAACGATGTTCTAGGGCTGATTAACATGCACGACAACCTGTTAAAGCGCCATATGTGGGCGTCTCAGAATAGCCCACTATCCTGTGTGAGACTATTCTTCTGTGGACTATTTTTAAATATAACCTGCCGCCTTCAGTGTCTACAGAGCTTGAAACGGTCGATACTATTCTCAGAATAATCCAGATTCTGAGACGATTCTCATAGTTGTCCACTAGCTCTTCTGAGACTATTCTCAGAATAATTCGGATTCTGAGACTATTTTCAGAGTAGTCCACTTTTCTGGGACTATTCTCAGAGTAATCCACTTTTCTGGGACTATTCTTAGAATAGTCCACTTTTCTGAGACTATTCACGGAGTAGTCCACTTTTCTGGGACTATTCTTAGCGTAGTCCACTTTTCTGGGACTATTCTCAGAATAGTCCACTTTTCTGGGACTATTCACGGAGTAGTCCACTTTTCTGGGACTATTCTCAGAATAGTCCACTTTTCTGGGACTATTCACGGAGTAGTCCACTCTTTTGAGACTATTCTCGAAATAGTCCACTTTTCTGAGACTGTTCTCAGAGTAGTCCACTTTTCTGAGCCTGTTCTCAGAGTAGTCCACTTTTCTGAGCCTATTCTCAGAGTAGTCCACTTTTTCGAGACTATTCTCAGAGTAGTCCACTTTTCTGAAACTATTCTCAGAGTAGTCCACTTTTCTGAAACTATTCTCATAATACCCATGCACTGCCTACTGTCTTCAATATCTACAGAGATTGAAACGTTCGAGGCTATTCTGTTCAAAACCATTTTTGAAAATAACCCACTATATTATTCTCAGAATAGCAAACTGCCTTCAGTATGTACAAAGTTTGGAGAGATCAATACTATTTTCAGAATAATCCACTTTCTGAGACTTATCAGCCAAAAATCCTGTTCATGCCAGTTCTTGACTTCACTTTCAGTTATAATGCAAAAAAAACTGAAATTATGTATTGGAAAATGATATTTCTAACTGAAGTTAGACTACATTTAAACTTAATCAGTATAGTTTTAGTGTACCAAACTTAATAATTTACACGTTGTTCTTGCAACTCCCTCGATGCTTAATTAGTATAGTGATGAGAAACTTTATTACTTCAATTAGCCTAGTTTCAAGTTATTAACGATAACTAGAGCTCGAATCAATACACCAATCTGAGTGAACGCTTAGTGGAACACCACGGTGTTAGTCCATGATATAGCGCGTTAAAAAGTGAGTACTTTATTGGTGCTATATTTAGGAAGCTGAAAGGCTGCACTAAGTGTAGCTAAACCTATTAGAATACCAAAATAATATACAAGAATAGATTGTTTTGAATACTGTATATTAATATCTCGCACATAGTATTCGCCATGCATACCAGTCAACACGATGCACACAATGTGTAGTGACGTCAAAGATGATAAAGTACTGTCCATTTTTTTTCATATATGGACACTTCCTTTAGCATCAGACAGCACATGACAGATATTCTAATTTTTCCACTAATGTTTCTGGAAATATCGGAACACTTCTTCCAGGAAGTTTCTTGTACAAGAAACAGCTTCTTATATAAGGTTTTAGATCAAGTGGTTCATAATTATACCAGACCTATACTTCGATACCTTAAAAACTACCAAGAAACATTTTGTGTGTGTTTTTAGTAAGAGTATATACCCCATCGATGTTGAAACTCAAACACCGTTGCCCTTTTTTGGGAACATCCCAGGAGCAGATATCCCATCCAATACGTTCTAATTGCGAACGCCATCATTCTGGAGGAACAAAAGCTGAGCACTAACACATAAGTCAGGCATCGGCAAAAGAATAGTTTGAAAATGAATGAGAAGAAAAGCTCAAGGATTTCCCTTCCCAAATACTGTTTTTTCAACCTCATGGCCGCCATGCTTTTTCACTTTTTGTCTCTTTGAAATTTGAACAACCCGAAATAACAGCAGCATAGACTTGACCCACATTTCACGAATCCTGCAAGGCAAGGATAAATTGGGAGTGTGCACACTGAAAAGAACGACAATTTTCGTGGGCTTTGCCAAAATATCCGCACCCCAGACAAACATAGAAAAAGGTTGGAGGTGTGTCACCATTGAAAATGGCCATCCCGGTATCAAATTAAAAATTTCCGGCATATTGTGAAACTGGATCTGTGAGAATTCAATACGTATGTTGGAGTTTTTCAACCTTTTCCAGCTCACGGCACACAAAACGGCAATAAATTGTCACGGCACCGGAAGTGCTCAAACCAGAAGGTCAAACTCGCCCTGTACCATCATCAATGATCCTTCACCATCAATACCATCATTCGTTTCGTTGCAATAATGTATTTCATACCTTATAAACTGATGTAATCTTAAGGGCACTTTATGTCGTTGCCCAAATATTGTATGCCACAAAACGTATTGACTAGAAGTATTGCTAAAAGAAATGGCACAAATATTGACAGAGTACATGGGAAGTTACAGCTTGTAATTGAAGACTATCAGATATTGGGCTTGTGTTTGGAAAGTGAGTACTTGTTTGGATTTCATGGACCATTAAGAGTGGAAAAGTATACAATATGCAAAATCTAAGTCAACTTCTGAAACAGTTATTCCAGCTGTTAGTATTTCTTGATCGGGAAACACAGGTGTGGTAAAAGTTATCCAATGTTTCAACAGTTGATATAAAAACATGTTGATAGCACGTTGACTGACGTCAATTGTGTTACGCTCATCAATTATTTCGGTCAATTCACATCAATTGATGTGCCTTTCACGCATCAATAACAGTTGTTGCTAGAGGCTGTTCCATTTTCACATCTCACCTGCAATGAAATGAGAAACATCTGCACCAGTGAGTGCAGTTTGTTCTGAAATCGTTACGGATGTTTGAAATCTTTAGTTTGTACCATCGTAAGTTCAGATACTGTTTGCTTGTGTCCATCATAACTTAGAAAGGCTTGCTTGACAAGGTGTCCAAAATCTAATGGTGGTGGTGGTTCCCTAGCATGCATACAGCAGGTGTGTCCTCACACACTCAACCTAGACAGCACACCGGCATCGCAACGGTTGAGGTCATGGAAAGGTGGATTTGAGCTATCTGAACCAAAGCTTGAAAGCGCCCATTAAGTGGCTCATGACAGGAAATAGGTCCATGAAAGGAATGCATCCACATTGGCGCCAGACATGTTTGTTTTGAAATATAAGGGGTGATCACTAAGTTTCCACAATGATTTTTTTAAACGGCTGCATGGAGTTTAATGAAATTTGGTAGAGAATTAAATGTAAACTTCGGCTACTATTTTAAAAAACTCCATTTTGGGAAATACATTTTTGCTATTGTTTTGGCAGCCTCGCTCTAAAACGCTGTCTGCCGGTGTTTAAGCAAAAGCGTCGTGTATATTTGAAGATCTCTTGTGGTGAAGTGTGGAAGTCTGAAGGAGAAAGATCTGCACTGTATGGTGGGTGAGACACAATTTCACACAAGTGTCCACTGGCATCCAGCAATAATCAGCATGCTTTGAATGCAGAATGTGGGTGTCCATTATCGTGAAGAAGGTAGACATCTGTGTTAATTGTTGTTGTTTTGAGACTTACTCACCCCACAACCCAAATTTGGCTCCTTCAGACTTCCACGTTTTTAGCATTTTGAAAGCAGATCTTTGATTAAACACTTGACCACAAGAAAATATCTTCAAATCGACATGAAGCTTTGGCTTAAAAGCCAAACCGACAGCGTTTTTTGAGCGAGGCATACACTCGCTGCCAAAACGGTGAGAAAATTACATCTCCCAGAGTGGAATTTTTTATAGTGGCTCAAGTTTACACGTATTTATCTATCAAATTTCATAAAATTCATACAGCCGTTCTTTAAAAAATGATTGCAAAAACTTTAATGAACGTCTCTAGTAGTTAAAGATCTTTAAGGGTTTTCATGCATAAATGGAAGCTTTCAAAGTTGTTACCATGATCATATAATACTTGCTGAAATACTTCTAGTAACGAGGGATTAATTAATCTACCATGACTGTTTGCTAACAAACGGTTCCAGTAGAGTTGTTAACAAACGGTGGCAGAAGAGTTGTTAGCAAACGGTGGCAGAAGAGTTGTTAACAAACGGTGGTAGAAGAGTTGTTAACAAAATGTTGGAGGCAGCTGTTAACAAACGGTTGGAGACAGCTGTTAACAAACTGTTGGAGACAGTTGTTAACAATCTGTTGCAGAACAGTTGTTAACAATCTGTTATAGAACAGTTGTTAACAATCTGTTACAGAACAGTTGTTAACAATCTGTTGCAGAACCGTTATTTCATATTGTCAACAACGGTTTTCTTATTTTTAACTCAAAAACATAAGAAGATGTTGTGCATTGCAGAACTTGGATATCTGACATTCCATTTTCATTTAAGATGGCACATTTTTTTAAAAAGAGAGTTTCAAAAATAAAAATACGAATGAAAAAACGAAAGCGCACAACAACGATCGTGGTCGTACTTTGATGCAGATGTTTTCAAACAAAATTCTGGAGTCTCGGGGTCTAATGGGCGGAGTCCCCCCCTGGGGGTTGGCGTCCTTGGCGCCCTATATAGCACAAGTACGAATACACTTTACATATACAATTGTAACATTTGTCAAGGCAGTGAGCATTAGTTAATGCAATCTTCTCAAGTTTGCCATCCGTGTTGTTACAAATGCCATTAAGCAGTCAAATTACATACCATATGGCCAAACTTGAAATAAACGAAAACCACAACAATTTCGGGGAAAAAATGTGGTTAGAGATAAAACTAAACAAAATGTCATTGTTATGAATTTTTACCATGGGATGACAATTCATTACAAGGGTCATTCATAAAATATATAGTTCTGTAGGGGGGTGGGGGGGATTATAGTGCCCCACATACATTCATATACAGTATGTCAATAAATGCCATATTCCAAATACCGTATATTTGGAAAGATTTTTCCGTAAATAACAATCATGCATATACTGTATGTTTTTTATATTATTCCCAAAAGTTTGAATAGGGCAAATGAGAAGTACTTGCATACACGTGTGGACAGTAGAAATAGGACATACATACTGTATGGAGTGTATGGGCATTTACTGTATATGTTCGTATAGAGTGTATACAAAGTCATGTATACAAACACAATACTTTTTAGACTAGTCTCAGAGTAGTCCACTTTTCTGAAACTATTCTCAGAGCAGTCCACTTTTCTGAAACTATTCTCAGAGTTTCCTTTTACATTCATACGTGTCCAGTTTTTTTTGGTATATTCATACATGTTTAGTTTCTAATATGGTCATACATGTCCAGTTTCTGGTATATTCATATATTGGATTTCCGTTATAAATTCGTATACAAGTGCCACATACTGTACATTATGGTGAAGTTTCTTATTGAGATTAAGGACAGACATGTTTTTGTAAGATCCTGGAGCAAAACCGGTCTGAATTCACTTTACTAAAAGCTTACAAATAAACCTACAGGTAATAACAAATGAATTATTTACATTTCATACTACTGTAAGAAATGTCTTCATTTTGAAGCAGAATTCTGTATTGCAAAAACTTGTTACCAGCAACTCAAATGACAAACTTCGGCGCTACAGAAGTGGAAATGTATAATTTCACTTATTACTCATGAATATTTCCTCTATATTTTCATGTGCATTTTACTAAATTGCAAACTGCGTTCAACCAAATATGCAAAATATGTTCCGGAACAACACCTCGCGTCCTATAATATTTTATCTGGAAGGTTTACTGCTAACAAAGGCCTATCTTCTACCTTTATTGGAAATGTTCAAAGGGTTTATTATACAACAAACAATGATTACTCCTGTTATGTTTTATACAGGTTCAACACATCGTGCAAATCAGTCTTCACTTTCTCGCTAATTTGACGTAATTAAGTTTCCCTAATTAAGCTTGCGTTCTATTTTCAAACACGCCAACGATATTAGTTTCGTCTTTATTATGTTTGTGCTGCAATTTCGTCTGTTTGGTTTCATTGGCAAAATTAAACGGCATTGATTCCTAAATGCTAGAGTTTGTCAAAGGGCCTATACCTGCAATGTTAAAACTTCAACAATCGTTACTGTTATAAATAACATATACATAACCTAACACTATAATTATTTCGAATTACACATTTTTAAGCTACTTCCGGTTTTATGTGCTGTTGCATTAGTTTCATGTTCCAACCATGTTACAAAAATTAGATATGACACATATTTGGATATATAGGGTGCTCGACACATACACTGTATGGATAACAAATATGAACATACAGTGGAACCTCGCATAACGAGCATAATTGGTTCCGGAGTCTTGCTCGTTATGCGAAACACTCGTTAAACGAAA